>JALPQI010005802.1:0-54209 GCA_025490895.1 Thaumatotibia leucotreta | reverse complement strand
CGCGTCTTTAGCAGTAGTGCGTGGTTATGTTGGCGGTTCTGATTATCAACGTAGTTTTATTTTTCTAATGACTTAATTATCTAAATGTAATAGATAATACTGCGTTTTAAGTAATGCCTCAGTTTTTATGCATTACCATAGGGTTTTAAGTTATTCGCAGTTACAGTGGAATTCTTACAACATAATTTATTATAGCAAGCGTACCGTGGTAGTTAGTTAGTACGTTATACCGTTAATATTTTAACTAAATTATACCCGCTGAATAAGTTTTCGGCAACTTAAACTCTTCAGAATTTAATACTTAAATGATAGGAAAATAAGTAGGTACTAATTTGATTTTTACCAATCGCTTTCCGAAATCGGACTGCAGATTCCATACAAATTGACTGCTTGAAGCGGTCCGTCAAGCTGCTTGGTGCCCCAACGGGGACTATTACTGCTAAACGTTCGGCTTAATTAAACTACACAGTCTAGTCTTTTTTATTAGTAACTCTATCCGACAGGTCCCATAGCTTCTCTGCGAGTTCTTTATCTTCCGAACGCCGGGAACTTGCTATTTCCATACAATCTGCGAAGTATTTCCCGGTAACTTCATTCAGCTCAGGCGCCACGGCCAGGTGAATTGTGGTTTGAGCCCCTTCCTCAGGCGTTTTGAAAATCAGGCTAATTAAAAATCTGTAAAGTGTGAGTTGATGCCGAAATATATCCGTGTTGACAGCGCCAGGGTGCAGACAGTTGACGGTCACCCCCGCGTCCATCAGGTCGCGACTTAGCTTTTTCGTAAACAATATGTTAGCCAGTTTTGAGTTAGAATACACTCTGTAATGCTGCAGCAAAGTTTTTGCCGGTTTGTGTATATTTTCCAAGCTTGTCGTACCATATCTATGTAATAAAGAAGACACGTTAATGATCCTACTCGGAGCAGAAGCTTTGATGATTGGTAGAAGTAATTTCGTTAGAAGAAAAGGACCGAAATGGTTTATTTGCATTTCTATAGGAAGGTTATCTTCGGTGAGTGAATTATCTAGCCTTCCAGTACCGGCGTTATTGATAAGAATGTGCACATAACTCTCGGACTCGAGAATTTCTGAAGCGAATGTTCGAATCGATCTGAATGAAGCTAGGTCCAGTTGTTTGTAAACAACATTGTGATTGCCGGTCGCCTTTATAATGTCGTCTCTCGCCTCGATGCCCTTGCTTTGGTTTCTGCAAGCGAGTATAACTTTAGCTTCGCGCCGAGCGAGATCTTTTGCTGTCTCGTATCCGATTCCTGTATTTGCACCAGTTATGATAACCACCTTATTATTTAGCTTAGTTTTACATGTACATTTTCTCGATGTAATTTTGTAGTAAATTTTATATGTTAAATATGTCACGAATACACTCACTATGCATAAAAACATGTCTATTTCTTTGAAAAAATTCTTCCGAATTCGAAAATTATCTATTCGCTTCAAACACTAATGAAAATTCATCAAATTAGAATAAATGAGTACTTATTTTACATAAAATAGGTCCCAACAAGCAAGCACTGAAAGTAATGAAGAAACTGACTGTGCATTTGCTCCTGCGTGCTTTAAATTGTTTGTTCCACAAGGTTGGGTTGACAAGAACAGACTGCCTGCTGCGAATTTAGTAGTTCGTGCATTTCGAACATTTGCTTCCATCACTCCAACGAAAGCGTTATTGGCGTGACAGAGATAGGTGTTCGAAATTTAAGATTTTCGAAGTTCGCGGTAGGCCATCCGACTTGATCAAGGTTGAGCCACAGTTACTTCCGCCGAATCATTTTCCATATTTTGCTCTCTTTCGTTACTTTATTATTATGAGTACTGTCATGTCCACATTATTTTTTTTAAGATAATTAAATGTAACCCATATTAAAAACTATTTTTTTATTATGTTAAGGTTATGTGGTCCAAGATTGAGTTATCAGACATCTGCTCAAGCATGTTTTTTTAACCATTAAGTCTCAGTTCACTGACTATCGACAGGTTAATAAGGATAATTAATTAAATTTTTCTTTAATATATAATTCTTTACAATGAATCGCATTTTTTTTAAATATTTATAAATCATCATCATCATCAGCCAATTGACGTCCACTGCTGGACAAGAGAGGCCTATATAGTTTTTTATAAATACCTATTTATTATATTAGTAAGGATAGTAATTTTAATTTTAACTAGTACCCGTGTTGGATTAAGTAAATTATCACGTAATATAATGTTAATAATGATATTATTGTTGATGACAATTAATCGCCAGTAGGTAGAATGCGCCATTTGAGAGTCCCTAAATAATTTTCTTCTACAGTACGAACATAAGGCGCAAAATCACCTGCTAAACTCATTGCTGCTTTAAAATAAGAAAATGTTGTATTTAGACATAAATTAAAATTGTTTCAATTTAATGCTGAGCCACTTGTGCATCCAATGTGGCTTGGCCTTTACGCAGCCTGGCGATGGCTATAGGTAAGTAGACCTGGGTGCTTAGCCAAGTTGCCAATCGCTAACGCTTAGTCGTCAATCGTAAACTAAAGGCAGCTAACTGTCTTCGTCGCACTAATATGAAAGAGTGACAGAGAGGGAAAACTACGATACGCTACTAAGCGCTAGCGCTTGGCAACTTGGCTAAGCATCCTGCTGCTGCCCGGATAGCTACCCTACCACCGTCTTACCCGTTAACCTGCCGCTAAATAGCAGTATTTGCACTGCTGTGTTTCGGTTTGGGGGTAAGATAGCCGGTGTAATTACTGGCATAGATAGAGGCCATCTACGTCCTCAGGGTAGGCAACGCATATTTTCACTTTAAAAAATATAAAGAAACAGGCACCGATTTTAATAGAGAAATGTTCAAATACTATAGAGGGCGAGCCAAATTTTTAATAGATTATGAGTACAAAAAATATAAGACTGACATTGAGCGTGACATTACAGACGACCCCACAAAATTTTGGAAATATGTGAAGAGCAAAAATAAAAACATGAAATTAAATGACGGATCATATACTTACAATGACAGATCAATTGCAGGTCAAGACGCTGCGGATGCTTTTGCCGAGTATTTCTGCTCTGTATTTCATAATGACGTGCCCCGCCTAGACGCCGAGGAGGCGGCGCGGCAGAGCGCCGAGCGCAGCGCGGACGCGCGCGACGCGACGCGGGTCGCCGTCGACAGCGTCTGCGCCGCCGACCTGCGCCGCGCCGCTAAGCGGCTCAAAGCGCGGAGTGCGGCCGGGCCCGATGGCATACCTACCTTCCTGGCTAAGGACTGTATAACAGTCTTCGAAGCTCCACTTTTAGCTATTTTCAATCTTTCCTTACGATGCGCAGTTTATCCCTCGTGCTGGAAGTTGTCGAGAGTGACCCCCGTTCCAAAAAGTGGTACAGAATCTGACGTGACAGGGTACAGGCCTATTGCTGTGCTGTCGGTGTTTGGCAAGTTGTTTGAATCTATTGTAGATAACCTTATCACTCACCAGATCGCAGTGAAAATGGATGACGCTCAGCATGGTTTTCGCCGCGGTCGATCAACGACGACAAACCATGTTGTTTTAGTCGATTATGTAGCTGAAGCCATGGATGCTCGAGTGCAGGTGGATGCGGCTTATTTCGATTTTCGTAAGGCTTTCGATCTTGTAGATAACGATATCCTGCTGCGTAAATTTGCAGACTTTGGGTTCACACCTAGTCTCCTCAAGTTCTTTGCCAACTATCTGCAAGATCGAAGGCAATACGTAAGGCTAGCTGGATATGAATCCCAACCCTACTACACTCGCTCTGGTGTCAGTCAGGGTAGTACGTTAGGGCCTACTCAATTTTTAATAATGATTAACGACTTGCCAAAGGCCGTCAGCACGGCCAAGTGTCTGATGTTCGCCGATGACATTAAACTTTTTCATCACATTAAAAACGACAGTGACCGACTGCAACTACAGAGAGACATAGATGCGATAGCTGAATGGAGCGACGAGAACCGACTGCATTTCAACCAAGCATGTGATATATACACATTTATGTGTATATATCACATACTCCAGACTTCGAACACCAATTTCTACCACCTACACCCTCCATGACATACCACTACAGCAAACCGACTTAATACGCGACTTAGGACTGCATTTGGATAAACAGCTTGATTTCAGAAACCATATAACCACCGCTTGTAAGAAGGTATCCAAAACGTTAGGTTTTATTATGAGAGTAGCATCCCAATTTTCCAACCCTAAAGTAGCCGTTATGCTATACAACGCCTACATTCGTAGCAGGCTAGAATTTGGTGCGGTGGTCTGGGATCCATACGAGGCAAAATATGCTACGATGATAGAGAGGGTGCAAAAAAAATTCTGTAGGCATATATACAAAAGAATATATGGATACTATCCCTACATGTATCCATCACTATTCGTAGCGGGAATGGTCGGGTTCCAAACGCTGGCAACTAGACGGAAGTTGCTCCATGCAGTGCACTACTACCAGTTACTGCATAATAAAGTAGACGGAGCATCAGTGCTGGAGAGAATGGGATTAGTCGTTCCGCGGGCGAGTGGCCCGGCAGCGGGAGCCCCGGGCGGCGCAGGCGGCGCGGTGGCGGCGCGGCGGCGGCGGCGCCTATTCGTGGGCGCCGGCGCGCGCACGCACCGCGGTGCCAACGCTCCTACCGCTAGAGCCAGAGTAATTTTAAACCACGTCTTAACAAACTCAGACGACATTGACGTGTTTGCGGATAGTGCTGGAGTATTTTATAGGAAACTGTTACAGATTTTTGCATGATTTTTATTTTTACTTTTGAATATTTGTTTTGTTTTACATGTTTAGATTTTTTGTTATGTTTGTTTTATTCTATTAATGTTTTGCCACGTAAGTGCTTTGGTGTAATACCGTTAACTAACGTGTAATTAAATGTATATAAATAAATAAATAAATAGGCTATTTTTTTATCACTATGTCCATGGGTCTCAGTTCCTGCTTTCCATCAGGTGGGCTGAGAGCTCAGTTGGCTACCTTCGTCACATAAATAAATAAATGACTAAAGTTTCATTCGTAAATTTCGAGGATTTGTCTCCCTCCAATAAATGCGTCATCAGAGTGACAGAGACAATAAATCCTCAAAATTTGCGGATTTCGAAGTTTGCGGTAGGGGCGGACATAGGAATCCGAGGGGTTAATCGAAAAATTAATCAAAATTATCTTCGCCTCGGGCGTTAACTAGAATCCTATATTACACTCCGGATTTCAATTTAGAATTATACCTATCCATCGCTTAATTCGCGCTTTACCCGCGCCCTCACCCGAAATATAATATTTTGATCCCTTGTGACACAATTTGCTATAGTTGACTGGATCACTAAAACAATACATATCTTATACAATACGACATAATATTATAATTATAATCAGTGATCGGTTTTTTAGATTCTCCCGGTGGGTCTCCAGTAACTTGAAAAATAAACTTTAATTATATTGCCATATTTCTGTTTCATAAAGTAGGTATGCTCTTTTGTGTATAATACAATAGTGTTAAATAAAATTTTATAGTCACACCCGTAATTTTTTTATACACGAAATCCCGCTAGGGTGACCCCAAAAACCGATCACTGATTATAATAGATTTTAAAAACAAAAAATAAAACAAAGCAGTTAAATGTGTTGAAGTATTTTCATTTTCTGTTTATAATTATAATACAAATCTAGTAGGTTTCATTCAATATTTACCAACCACAATAAAACAATCATAATTCATAACTATTACCAAACTACAGGCATAATATAACTTTGTCATTTTAACCGGAAAAGGACAAAATTACACATAGGATAGACATTTATGGACATTAGCAATATGGCTTTCCAACCATGGAGGTATACAGTAGGTATAAGGTCGCTTTCAATTTCTATTAAAAAAACTCTTGATCCAGTCATTTCTATGCCCAAAACAGATCGGGCAAGAAGACCCAAAAGATTTTCAATTCATTTTATAAGGTTTACTATTCCTTTTTCTGCAGACATCGAGTTGTGTAAGAAGTTCCAAGATATTTATTTATTTATTGTTTATTAAATATACTGAGGCTGACTATGGGTTGTACTCGAGTTACCGTAGGTTGCCAATGCCTATTGGATCAAAAACATGTTAACCCTTAAATGCATGACCTTGACAAAGATTTATTCAAATTTGAATTTTGACAAGCTGTCAATAGAGTCAAGAATACATGATGCATATATACATCACTATGCATTTAAATAATTACGGAATAGCTCACCGGCATATGAATAAACCTGGAACATTAAGTTATACCACAGCAGCGTCTAATCGCTAGCGAATCAATCGCCGTACCATGAGTTTTCAAGTTTTGGTTACGTTAGTTTTTACTCGTATCGAGTAAAACTTAACCGATGCTTGAAAACTAATGGTACGGCTACGGTACAAGTCTGTAAGCATTTATAGGTATGCTCTATGCATGCCTCCTCTTACGTAACATCGTAATATGTATGTGATATCACTTAATCTCAAATGAAAATCACTCGCTTAATTTACTAATAAACATATAATTACAACTATAAATTGACTACTTTTTAAGACTATATAAGAGTAAGGCAATTGAACAAGTAGGTATATAATTTGAGCTTTTCCGCGTTTTACTGAATCAATTGAACATCGGGTACATAAAACACTATTTTCTTTAACAAATTTTTAGTATAGAGGTACTCATTCATTCGTATTTGCGATAGCGAGTAATGCCGATGTAGTTATACTATTTTACTGGTACATAATACCTGTACCAGCAAAATAGATAGATAACTAAATATTTTGCTATTTTTTTCTGGCGAAGCTGGCGCAGATGGCACAACTTTGCGTTGTTGTGTATAGCTGTCAGTGGCTGTCAAAAGGTTAAACTGAGCCCGGGTCTATATTTATATGACTGGTGGCTAGAATACAGAACTGATAAAAATATCTGGGTCTTGGGTGTGGTAAATTCACATTACTGTGGTGTGGCATTCGAATGATAGCCATAGAATTAACATCAACATCAACCCGCTACCGTCAAATTGATTCATACATAATATATTAAGTACAACAGTACATGAAAACATATTTAGTAGGTATATAGTTTTACAACGTTTACTAATATTAGTTATAAAGGCAGTCTCTGACGGAATAGGTTCGGTACTTACAATTATTAATAATTACTAGTATTACTACTAGGAGCACTTTTTACTTTCCGTTTAAGTATGGATGATTTATAAATGTCGAAATATAAGGCCTACGTCTCACATACCTCAACCAAGTAAATATTCATGATTTTTCAAAATAATTAATTTGTTAGACTATAATGTGAATTAGGTACTTACCTATAAGTTTGTGCAAAAATAAAAATTACAAGTTTTCAGAAATTGCTGTATTCTGCCGTCTATACTGTGATAATACAGACGAAACATGGGCCTAGACTATATTTTGGCTGATGGGACTTAGGTGCATATCTACTTAATTGAGACTTGAGACTTTGTGCGTGCCTTATTAGAATTATATATAACTTATTAGAATGTCAATCGTATACATATCATTTTATATTATTTATTCAACTCACAGTACTTGAAATTTTCATTGCCTGGTTGATTTTCACTATGGAAGCCATTTAACTTAAAATTAAGGACTGAAAAATTCGAGAACGATGAAAATAGATAATTCACTATATTACGAGTAACATAAGTTTATACAGGAAGTGGAATTATCAATAAAGGACAACCGAGTTCGTCTGGTTCGAAGACGAAAGTATACAGGATACTTATTAATTTCTGCTCTACTTGCAACTTTGGCTTACTTTGTAGTTATGTAGTCACGATATACCTAAGTGAACGTATTGAGTAATGACACAATTTATCAACAGAATTTAACATAGTATAACATAACGCCAGTCTTGGAATAAGTACAATGTATATTTAAAAACATATAATTCGAGACTTCACTAGAAGAACGTGGAACTCATGGAAGTCGTAGAGGTAACTTTAGAATTTCGAGAATGGCCGTTATTATGTACACTTGAAAACACGTAGTACAAACTAAACACTTAGCGTTACGGCGACAATAAATACGATAATAATAAGATCATAATATAACACGACAGTCACTCAGTCCGCGCACTAGTCCTGGGCCCGCGACTTCAGTACGCCTGAAAATTAAAAATACAACGTTAGAATGTATACATTTTAAAAATATACACGATGATTTTTTGGTTATGGAGCAGGAGTGAACAGGGAAGGTTAAAAATGCCAAATTCCCGCCCGCTAGTCATCATCATAAACTTGAGTGCAATTTTCTTATCGGTGGGGTAATTTTAACCTTTTTCTTTATTGTACTAACTCTTTGAACATCTGACATGTCCACTTCACTTTTTCTTCAACTTGCCTCATGCTAACTGCTTTTGGGGTTTATCTCTATCCCTTTTGCTTCATATAATCCCTACCAAAATAGCTTAAAAAATATGTTTCAGATTCAGTACAGATGGGGTTTTATTTACGCACTAGTGCGAGAAGTAGTTCATTTTTTGGCAGATCGTTTCGAAATACCGTATATGTATTGAAACGCCTACGATACACGTGCGAATAGGAAACTTGTAACTACGAGTAGTGTCAACTCCCTTCGGTAGTGTTTTAATCATCGCTACTCGTTTCCAACTTAATTTTTTTCGCACTTGTATCGTAATACTATTGTTATACTTTTAAAACAAACTATGTAGGTACATAAGTTGTCAATTATGCTACTCAGTCATATTTCATTAAAAAGGATGGTTAGCTGTACCATCATACTACTAGCATGTTACGAATTAAGGAACAAAGCTCACCTTGACTCCGTACGCCACCTCGTACCCGCCTTTGCTCTGCATCTGGTTCTGGATTGAGTGCAGCAGCGACGACGGCATGTCCACATCCGTGGATCCTGGAACATACAGGAATGCATGTTAGGTTAACCTCTTAGTGACTTGGTTATGGCTACCTAAGTTTCCTATTCGCAGTGCTTGCGTCTCGATTATTGGAACGTTTTACAAAGTCATTTATGATGTAACCAACGCTCATCTATGATTCCAATGTCTGTACTGTGCTATACCAGACAATATTGCCAGTATCAAATCAAAGCAACAATTCGTAATTTTTTTTAAAATTTTAGTGACAGGTTGTTTTGTTAACTATATTCTTTTTTTTGATAGTCAGACAAAATGTCCGAAAATGAATGCTTAGCTTAAACTTATTTTTTTACTCTAGGCGTAGGTATTCTAGGCGAAGACTCAAGACTCGATGGCCTAATGAAAATGACAGAAAGCTGATCTTTCATTTGACATGATTATTCTATAAAAACATCAAGCGTTATATTATATATATAATATATATCATAATAAACTAAAACTAAGAAAACTTGGCATCCTGCTGATGCCGAGATTCTTGGAAAAGTATAAAGAATAGCCAATTAGCCATTGGTATTTTTAATTCTTCTTATAAGTAATATAGACTTATGGTTTCTAAGGAGTAGGTAGTGAGCAGCTGTTGAAGAGATACTTAAATAGTTAATTAAAAGAATAGCATATAATTCTCGTTTTTGCATGACCTGTAGATTAGAATGGATAAGTACAGTAAAGGAATTCAACAGATATCCATTAAAGTATGAGCTAAATTATACATCTATCTTGTATCTACTCGTAAGACAAGGCTGTCTATACTAAAAATAAGAATACGTGACTGAGGTACATTAATTATTCCTTTATTGGCCATTATTCTAATTGTCTTATAAAACGCCATTTCTCCGTCTAAAGACCATTAGCGAAGGCCGGCTTAATGAATAGCAGATAGAAGATAAATAAAAATAAAAGAAAAACAAATAGCTTCGGCATAATAAGATAATGACCCGCAGAAGGCCGCTGCGAGCTGAACAATGAGGTACGCCAGCGATGTTTTTGCGGGGTATACCAAACAATCGATATATTATGCGTGATTGTGTCTCAGACAATTCGATAGTGATTAGGCATTGTGTGAACTATGAGCTTGAGATTATGTCTGCGCTATTGATGCTAGTTTTGTCAGGTCGGTATATGTGCCTAAACATAGTTCGGTATTCCTATACGAGTAAGTCTAGCATGTGCCGGCAGGGTAGATAACGCTCAATATTATCTATCCGATGTGTTCGGGCATTAGGTATCCCAGTTGACTAGGGGTCTGTGTGGACCTGTGTGATAGGTCCAAAGTAATTGGATATTAACAAAATACATTTTCGATAGAGGGGATTTTCGAGGGAATTCGATAGATCTAACACATGCTTAATTAAAATACACGATAAAAAATATTAAAATTGTTGTAACTCAATGAGTAAATGATTTTCTTCTTTTGTTATATGGAATTCATCCTTTATTTAGTTTAATTAACGAAACATTAATTTTAATATCAATAATTAAAACACACACTGTGTGTCATAGTACCTAAACATAAACCTACCAATAGTCTTACTTATAACATAACTTATCTTAAATGATGTGCTTACTTTGTTCAATACAGAATCAGATGAACAAATAACACATAATATACCTACCTACCTATTTAGCTACATTAAGTATGTATTTGTATCTTAGGTACTTACATTCATTTGAATGACTTCAGTGTCTTAATCTCGTCGTTTAAACTTTGTACCATGTCTGGATCCTTAAAAGTGAATCTAAATTACTTTGTTTATGTATTTAATGTTATCACTGTTATCAGTCTTGGTATTGAATGGAAAAAAAAACTAACGCCACATGGATGGCAGCTACATTCACTTGCATTTTGTGTAAGGGAGACTTTCCTTTGTTTTTAAAAACAATAAATTCTGCATTTAAGGTTTTATAACAAATCGCTTGCCCCAGTCGGGAGTGTCGGGACTCTAACCAGTCAAATGTGTCAAAAAAATAACGTGCCGTATTTTATTATACGTCTTGATCCAGCATTCTTCAGAATTCATAAGCGAAATGGTAGGAATCCGGCTTATTTGTAAGATATTTCAGTAATTATCCCTATTATTACGGCTACAATTACCTATACATATAGTTCCTATTCCTATACCCAGCAGTTGTAGATTCAGGAGCGATAACTGATATTTATAAATTAAGCAAAGATCATAAAACAAAGATAATACAAATATACTTTACGAATAAATATGTATAAATAATATGTTCAAAGGGGTCATTAATTATACTCTGATCATATTGTATTAATACTCAGTCCAAATTATATTATCGTGCGTTCACGAACGCTGGCGACCTTAGGCCACGGTCGTACTGCACACGCCGCACGCAGCCGACAACGTCCCGTCGCACGCAGCGGGTGAATAGTGTGTTCGAGAATGCTCGGGAGTGGTCGTTTTCGCCCGCTGCGTGCGGCGTCCCCCCGCCATACATCATTCAGACGCTGCGTCCGACGGGACGTTGTCGGTTGCGTGCGGCGTGTGCAGTACGACCAAGGCCTTAAAGAGTCATGACCCACGAGACGACAATGAATGAGTCAGACCACTGATGGTACTCGTAGTTTACATTATTTATATAATTGATAGGTACCTAACTAATAGTCTACACCACAGATAAGTATCTGTTTATTGATAGATCACCTTATTATAATTTATTCACGGCATGTATTTATAGTTGAGGGAGAATAGAGCTGTAGCCGTACCTTGAGTTGGAAAGTATAGGATACATTAAATTAGGTTTTACTCGATACGTAATGCATTCTATCGCGCACGCTCTGGGGCCTATTTCTCGAAAGCAACTTGTAATACAAGCGGAAGTCTTTATCTAATTAATAGTGTCACAAAGGGACTTCCACTTGTATTACAAGTTACAAGCTTTCGAGAAACGCGCCCCTGATATAATATTGGAACGAGCGCGATGGCCTGCCTTACGTATCGAGTAAAACCTAACGTTACCGATACTTGCAAAGTCATGGTACGGCTACTGGTAATACTGTTACCATGTAAATTTACTCCGTGCAGATGTCATTTCTTTGCCTCAATATGTACCTATAACAAGTTTCCATGTTGCTCTTTATCAACTTGTACCTAAACATTGTGCCTAGGCTAAATAAGGTATGCTCATGTGATTGCTCAAAAAGATTTCTGCACTTTTATTCTGAGCAATGAGCAATGTTGGGCGGGGGTGAGCTGTTTTCATACTAAATGTCACGTGATACATGTCATTTAGTATGAAAACAGCTCACGCCTGCCGAGCATTGGTAATAAGCACATATTTAGGTAATCCAACTACATATTTAGGCAAAGTTATAATAAGACTTACAATCTCATTCTAAAAATAATGCAGTTATACCAACATCCTGTTTGCACACTTAAACATACTTAAACAAGATTCGAGGCAATCGTACATTTTGATTGTCAAATGATACGGGTATCTTGTCTGGCTTGTACTAAACTATGCAAAAAAACTTATGTTATACACGGCGTTCTTACAGTGAAGTCCAAAAATTCAGATTCAACAAATTATACATGTGTATATGGTGACGGCAGTAAGAATACATGTATGTGTTAACTCTTCCCGTCGGTGTCGTAAGATTCGTCTAATTGGATTGAAACGTAACCATTCCCATGACCATATATTTTTTTAAATTTCACGATGGGCAGTATCCACGTTACTACTGCGATCGCCATCCCGCTCGCATAAAGGTGCGTTTAAACCAAAAGAGCATTCGCTGTTCTAGCGCCCGTTCTACGAAATCGACCAACCACGTTTTGTGTACCGAATGTACCGATCGAATTTCGTAGAGTGGGAGGTTAGAACAGCGAATGCTCTTTTAGTTTGAACGCACCTTAACGTGGCGGTTATGGGTTCGTAGTCGTTACGCTTGGCGTAGGTAATAAATACGTAATTGCCGAGGCGTATGTCCAGCAGAGGACGGAAATAGGCTCTTGATGATAATGAAAATATATTTTTCACTTAATAAAGATGTATTAAAGCGAAATATCAAGATCACCAACATTTGCGGAAGGTGGGTGTGTGTTTTAAAACATAAAATTGGGTACCTACTTGAATTTCATACTATTTGAATGAACTAATTTGATTAACGTAAAACGCATCAAAATAATTCAAACATGTTCCCAGTAAACCTCATTCTGGTACCAACAAAAACATCGCCATACCTACCATATTTTACAAATTCTCTCAATACATCTTTTCGTATTTGACTGTACGTTCGTCGGAAACGAGCAAAGTTTAAGGTCGACCATTATGCTATTTAAACGATCCGACCTCCGCTCGCATTCAATGGCAGCATCGCGACACCTGCAGCTGGATATGCACTTTTATGTTTATTGCCATGTAATAGCTAAATTATTGTCATATATCCAGTTCGATAGGTTTATAGGCGTGTAAAGTTCGTTGAGGCAGGCAATATTTTCATTGTTTTATTGGTATTTTTAATTTTGGGCTTTAAGTATCTGTGTTCAATATTAAATGTACAAGTGCTTATTTCGTTCCATTGCAATATTGCTGTCTTCATTGTACTCTCGAATTATCAATTAATTGAATTATGTCCGGTGAAATTAGTAACACAACCATTTGCTTAACATTTTTAGATGTATTCCTTTCAATTGCTATCCACCTAACAGTCCAAAGGATAACGGAGGCGACGGTAGTAAACAAGGCAATATAATAAATTAAGACATGAACACTTCAATAACACAGTTGCATTTCTCATGCGAGCCTTCTAAAGCTTCTCATACAAAAGGGGCGCCGTAACTAAAAGCCGTTTCTATTAACATAAATCCTTCCGAACCAAGACGGCTTTTCATTTTAGAACTACTGTACAGAACAATTTTATGATGTATGTGAGTTTCTTGTGACTCTAGCGAACGAGATCATCGAGAACGCATGTGTTTACGGAATTTTCAATGTTTGTGATTACAGCGGCAAGGGTATAAATTCGTATCAACTGTTTACTTTATTTTCGGAGGTCAAAATTAAACAGGACAGTTCCTGGTGAAAAGGTCTCTAAAAGAAAACTCGACAATCACAGAATTAGATTTGGGTAGAAGAAACAAGTTCATTCATTTGTATGGCGGCCGAGCGTGTCAGATTTTGTACTAAAATTGTTACTTGCCTATGATTTTAAATATGTCTCAGGCCCTTGAGTATTCATGTTTTTTTGTGTTGTTGCAATTAATATTACTTAAGGAGGCAATATTAATGTTTTTGTTCACTTCAACTTACAAAATTTGACGCCCCAAAGCTGCAAGCTGCGATTAAAGACGGACAACTCAGTGGATTTCACTGAGATCATTTGACACGCTAAGTAGATACGTTTGCTTGATCTATGGTATTTGACAATTATTTAATAATTGGATATTGTTTGTACGATTAAAACACAGAAGTTTGAAGCACAATTGATCTTTGACGGATTATGACTGAATGATGCCGGTTGGGCCCACGATGTATGGTTAGCTGTGATAGTGCCTGCCCAAGTACCTAAATGAATGAATACATTCATACATTGCGTAAGTACGCGGTTTTGCAGACAGCAACAGTGTTTTCTTGGTTAGAACAGGATACCGTGCAAAATAATACCTATAAGTTTTTTTTAATCTTCAGACCTAGGTACCTGGATTATCTTTGACGCGCGCATTGTTCCTTCAATTGGTATTATCTTCCATGACACAATTATTTATAAATCTAAATCTGAACCTAAGAAACTATTGTTTAAATTAACAGTAAATGATAGAAGACGTAAACGAAGCCAGATATCGGTAATTTAACACTGTCACCCTGATGTCCTGCATCTTACGCATCGAGTTATTCCGAGGACTCGTATAAATAGTTGTATCCGCCGGAGGTGGCTCGTCAGGACTACACTTGGCCGTCGCGGGAATTTCGACAGACATACGAGTAAGTCGAATTCACAACACTTTTAGAGGAGGGACATGTTTTCAAGGCATGTTATAGTGCTTTGCAACTTTTCTTCTTTTCTTGGCAAGTTATTCTTGTCTTCAACATCTGGGATACGTACTTGTTAAAAAAATGTAAGCTGAAATGGTAATTTACATTAGTGCCATTTATTTTTCGTCTTTTTGAGCTCCCGGTACTTCGGCACTGTTGTATAGTACGAGTATATGCCATCCTCACGGTGTAACTCCGTCATACTCATAAGACTCATAACACTACAACTAAACTGTGGTACCTAATTAAGTTGAAAGTACACCTCATATGAAAAAGTTTGTAGTTATGTGTTTTGGTGCTTATTAGATACTACGATAGCCGGCTGTATCTGATTCAATGTACAGTCAGCTGCAGCGATAAGTAGACCCTCTTGCATACAAATTGGTATGCATTGGTATACTTAATACTTATCTCTGCAGCTGACTGTACACGGCGTTGTTGGCAGATTTCAAGATGCTTCATCCTATCCTATGAGATAGTTCTCAAGTCATCAAACTATTGACAATGCCATACATTGTAATACAATGTAAGTTGCTCACATGTATAAAAAATATATGGCCAGTAGGTGACGAAGAGAAGTGAAACGAAGTTTAAGGTTTAAGAGCACACTGTACTCGTACATCGTACATGTCTTTTCTTTGTGCTATTTCTCCCGCTTATGCTTTGACGGATTCGTGTAATATACATATAGTACTTAAGTAAGTAGATTGTGGGGGTATAAACGATAGTGTCAAAACAGATAAGGAAACGTATAAGTAATTTATGGTGCTTTGGTGCTTATGTCTACAGTTGTATAACAGTATATTTACAGCTTCATTAACATAACCGAATTGTTAGAAACTAATGTCAACCTTTTTACATGTACGATTTAATGAAATATTTCACCTCAAGTTAAATTACATTCAAATTAATTTGATCTCAACTTAATCGTTGAATGTTAACAATGACATGGTCATGTCACGTCTGAATGAAGCTATTTATTTTACTCATCCATTTAATATTCACCTGGTACCTACTTCATAAAGTTACTCATAATACGGTCAACATAGCTATAAATATGTTTCGAACGAGGAAGCGGTGAGCTGTAACCAGAAACCTTGTTTACCTACTGGGCTCTTTTGTTGGTCTTTAGTTCACTTCAGGCATTCTGCTGTCTTGCAAGAATTGAATGGCGTTTATTCTGAATTTGTTTGGTCATGTTTATTGCGAAATACGCGCACTTTGTAGGTACAATATTGATGATTTATGTTATGTATGGCAAGAGAGTAGGTAGGTACTATGTACGACATGTACGCGACGTGTTATAAATAGTTTCTTGTAGTTTGAAAAAATACACTTGGTCAAGTTGGGTTAGTGAAACAGAGGAGCAATTGAGATACTTCATACATTTACTTCGGAAAAATTTGCCTTGAAATGTGGAAAATATGTTTTAAAGAATTTTTGTGTGAATGTTTTAATGTTTGAAAACATCTCATGTGACTCATGCAAAGATTAAAATAGTCAGCGTCATAAAAATAATCCTTTCTTTTTGTTAGTGTTGCAAGCTATCAAAAACCTTTAAGAGGCCAAAGTTCTGAGATACTTAGGTAGGTGTACGATCCATGGATATTGATATCATAAAACCGAATACTTACACTTCGCGAACACACACTAACACAAAGACTACTTAAAGCAAAAAATAACTAATGAAAATAAATAAACAGAATTCGACGCGTTTACTTGTATGAATCACTCGACTCCACACTTGCCATTTACTGCCATTACTGTCTTACTTGTACACTGCATGTACCACGCGTATTAGAGAAGGATAGCTGGCTAATTGTGATACGGATTCGGATTACTACGATACGGGTGGCGGACGGCGAACTTTGCTAGTTATTTTTGACTTCAGAGGGAAAACATGTACTTGCGGGTTGAAATTTGGAATTCCAATGCCAGACTTCTTGACATTTACTTATCCGAGATGAAAGGTACTAAAAAGTATGATTATTGATAGTCTACGTGAAAACTGCAATCTTCATCATTGTTGTGAAACAACTCCTTCAGATCTTCAGTCCATGTAGGTAGGTAGGTAAGGTACTTAAATATGAATTTATTTCGTAGCTGGGTCAAAATACTTTTCGTTGTCTTGTTTCATACCGCTCTGTCACGCTTTTAGTTGCTGTTTCGACTCAGTATATAAAAAAAATTCAGTGCACCTGTATTTCTTTTTCACGCTAGATTTTAATCCATACATCAGAAATTGAAAACAAAACATCATCTCATACAAAAATCACCACTGCGTCGCGTTTTTTAGGGACACAAAATAAGACAACGAAAAGAATTTTGACCCAGCTTATGATGGGAGACTAAAGTTTTGGACATTTAGGTACTAATCTATGGCCATGATTATTCTATAGCCCTCATAGCCCTGTATGCTTGCACGTATGGATTGAGATAAGGAAGTCGAATGTTAATTATAAAGTCAGATTAAAAGGTAGGTACGTCTTCAAGGCGTTCGATAAGCGTGCAATGAATGGTTAAACAAGAGTTCTCCGTAATTTTGGTTGAATAAAAATGGTGTTAAAAACAAATATCTTCCTCCTGGTTTCGATTAATTATCTGAGCAACTGTTTATTAATACATGTAGATCTATATTTGCCCTGTAGTCATAGCTACATAATGCTTGTGTCTAAACAGATGACTTGAATTACCGCATAATGCAATGACATGCACGACTAAACGAAATGATGTGACAATGACTAATGAAATTAAATTGGTAACGCAGACGCGGTTACGTAATAATTTGTTTCAGAGATCAGCCGAAACCGATTATGAGATCCAAAGCATTCGCTCCCGTCCGTCTAACCTACATTGTTTCGATTGTAGCGACCGAGATTGGTCAAACCCAGTGTGCAGCAAGAATTTTTCTTTACTAGAAGCAATTAGAAATCTTGTACAAGTTCCAGCAACTGGATGTCATGCTCAGTTGTTTTGCAAACCTGTCCTGCCGGCTGTTGAACACCCGTCTTTATAGTCCCTTGATCAAACGCTTGTTTGAAAACAAAGCATTATGATGTGGATGTGGAACGCTAGAAATACAATTATCTAGCTTTATTTACGGAAGTCTAGTTTCTCACTTGTCTATTAGCAGCATGTTCTCGGATACCGTGACAAGTCCGCAATAAAGCAGAGGTATCATTCAATTTGCTTACAGAGCGTTGGTGATTTAATAGTTAAGGCAAATTATCTATGATTCTGCAGCTCACAAACACTGTATTAGACGAGATCATAACTCGCGACTACTGGCGATAATAGATCGGTCCATATGAGGCTGCCGCAAGCATGTTTGCGGTCGCATCGTAAATTTAACGAGACATAATTCTATTCGCGAAGACTTTCAACTGCCAGTCCCGATTAATAAGAATGAATTATAGTCCTCCATTGCTTTATCTAATCAGCAAATAAATGATAGAGTATTTTGCATTCGATTCGATTAGGTTTCCGTTTCTATCAACGTCAACTAAGTCACGACATCGACTCGGTAGGAGGCCATTAAAATTTCTTAGCTACTTGCGATACTGGGAGATTTTCTGCAATATATTAATTGAAATGATTGAGTTGCAGGATTGATAGTTACGTGCCATATTGGGGGTTCCGGTGTTGCTCGTTCGGACCCGCCGGTACTGTTAAGTCATAGGTACGTTAAATCACTTACGATGATGGTGTCACATCATCAGCCTATGGGAGTCCACTGCTGGACGTAGGCCTCTCCTATTAACTATGCGTATAGACGCATTAGGAGGTAAATGCCCATAATCGCCACGCTGGGCAAGCGGATTGGCGATCGCAGTAATGTGTCCATTATGATGACGCTGCTGCCCATCATCAATCTTTTATCATAATTGTAAATGACACTTCAATCCCTTAGTCGACTCTTACGACACCCGCAGGAGGAGTTGGGGTGGTGACAAATGTATTCTTACTGCCGTCACCACACGGTAACGATTGTGTGCGTGCAGATAAAGAGCCAATAATTGTGATTATGTTAACTACTACTTTAATTGACGTGACGGTGTGGCATATTCAACCGTTCAGTACGATTAGCATGGCTTATGTCTTGAACTAACGCGTGATATGATGCCATGGCAATGTACCTCATATTTGACCACTCAACGAAAAGGAGGCTGTAATATAAATATACAGGGTGATTTTAGGGTCATGAGCAGGAGTGAACAGGCTACTAGGGACTTTACTACGGAGTACGGAGACAACCAAAGAAATCGCAGAAAATATCCTAATTATTAGTTAATTGACACTTAACTATCAATTAACGTATATATACGTATAGCTACATAATTATGGATTTGTTATGTAGCTTATCCCAAATACTAAAAACTAGCTCTAACTAGCCGTTTGGTGCAACTTGCCAAGCTTCTAAGTAAGTAGCAAATAAAGTACATACAAGTTTTTAATACAGTATGGCGGCATTCGACTCCGAATTTGGAACGCACGTGTTGCCAGCATACTAACGAGTCCAGCAGTTTTAGTTGTCCGTGCGCACTGCAATTGACATAATCTTTATGACAATTACATAAAGTTGTGTTCATGCAATAATACACGCATAGAACTTGGTATCCAAACAGGACATCGTTAATTACGAGTTTTAACGATTTTTTTATCATTTCATAACCTCGGGAGGTCAAAGCTTATACTTTCTTTTCAAGAATTTATATAAACTTTAATTATTCATTATATTGTCCTCCTACTTAGCATGGTGAGTTGATACGCAGTCGTCACCGTTCATAAGTATTATGATTATTGAATAAACCAAACGTTATGCAAAATTAAACCTTACGTCTATGGTATAAGGGATGTGATGTATAAGCTTTCTTCGCATTATCTGTACAGGTCGTTCACCTTGGCTTTCTGGAAGGTCAATACGCTATCGAATCAATCGATGGACTGACAGGAACTTATCGTATCGACTACTCGATTGTGTCGTAGATTACATCAAGTGGCATTATGTAGATAAATGCTATTGTGCCATTATCTCCATGAAGTCCTGCAATGGTCCGGTCTGCGTCACTTGACGTTATAAACTGAGTGATCTCTTTCAAGTAGTTGACGGGAATGTTCTGAAAAGTACCTACTTTTATTGTCAGATATTGATTTTGCTTATCTATTGAATTGATCCTTGTGTATCGCAATTCGTAATCATCTACGGTCTTTGGTCTTTGTGTTTATCTGACTGTCAGGCAAATCTAACCAGAATATTCACGCTATAATACACAGACAAGATTTTTTACCTATTAGCACTTGCCACCTATTTGTGCACTTTGATTATACTGTGGATTTATAATGCAGCTTATAATTACAAAATGTGTACATAGGTAGAAATGTATGTTAGTACAGTCTACTAATACGAGTAGTTAGTCAGTAGTGAGCGACATAAAAAAAATGTCACAAGATTAATAGATAATCCTCAGGGATTATCAGTAGGTACTACTATAAGTAGTACAAGAGACTATAATGTTGACCATTATAAGAAGTTCTACAAAGTGGGTTTAGTAGTATACCACTCGCCTTTGGAATTGGAGCGCCGACTTTATATTTATTACAGCTCAATGCGTGAGCCCGCTTTCGGCCGCCGGTGAGAAGCATCGGGCACCATCGAATTTAACAACTATTGCATGCTGTAAAAGTATAAATACTGCATCGACTTCAGAAATACCGAATTACAGTCAATATTGCTGCTATTACTTTACCGTTTCGAACTTCAACAGTCGCATCCTTTAGGATCGTAAAAACATATTGTAATTTGAAAAACGACAAGAATGTTGCAGGAAATTCGATGATTGCGGACAACTAAGCGGTCTCACATAGTATAAAGTAGATACAATGTATTGAGTAACGTGTAAATGTTCCTTTCTATAGTATGGTATGATTATTGCCGGTGTGTCTTAATAGTTTCACCCCCGGGTATTATTTACAGTCGTTATCAAAATAAACTAATTTGAGGAATAAAATGATTATGCTAATATAATAATAGAACATTAAATACCTATGTGTCCTGTGTGCTGAAAGTTTGTGGGCGCTCCAATCATGGAGCGGTCTATCCTCCGGCGCGTCCGCTGCGCCTGCGCGGCGGGCTGGTAGCAGCACGCGAACCACTGCAGCCAAATCTCACCACCGGTGCCGGCCATTTTCAAGCACTAAACTGTCCACTCACTACCCAACTATAGTCACTTGCGCGTGTAAACGCGGCACGAGAATTCGAATTTCGAATTTTTTTTCGAGACACTGGCGTTGACACTCCGTGAAATTGAAACACTGGTTGGTATTTTGATTCGAAATTTAAAATTTGATGCAGATACGTAGATAGACGATGAGTGTCAATATTGTAGCGCGATAACAAGAAACACTGTCACTTATTGAAGAGCTGGCTTGAGATAATGTTCTCGGAATTTTATATAACGCGAGATGATCTCCTCTCAGCAGATAACGCCGTGTGCATGATGGCTCGATGGCTCCGATAACTGGAACGGAAGAAACGATACTGTTACAATTAATGCTTTCTCTTTTAAACCATACTTGACTAATTTGGTGATAGGTAAACAAAGTTAATTGAATGGAATTCATGTTAATGATTTTGTCGAGATAATATAAATGTATTTTTAATGGCTAATTTAATAATACATAATTGTATATCTCGCGTAATGTTGTTTGTTTAAATTTATCCTGACAAATTTTCCTAATAAATAGGTAAGTATGTCGTTTGATTATGATAACATATTGTTAAATACAATCAATACCTTAAGTAATAAGAATCTTACATATACCTACGTATTAGAAATGTCACGGTAGGGGCAATTTTTCTCACTAGGATACAGTACAAAAATTGTGTTCTTTATACAAAAGAAAACAATAGATCGGTAACTCAAACTGCTAAGCTATGGAAAAGAGTAATTAACCTAGTTGCTAAAAAACCGGCCAAGTGCGAGTCGGACTCGCGCGCAAAGGGTTCCGTACCATTATCAATTTATTACCTATTAAAAAAATACAGTTAAATCAACCTACCTCAAAAACTATAGGAGAAAATTTTATCAAATCAAAAATCGTTGATAGAGTTTATTAATGTGCATAACATATATTTTTTTCAGAATTTTATATCGCGTAGTTTAAAAAATAGAGGGGGGGGACACATTTTTCAGACTTTGAGACCTGATATCTCGAAAACGATTTGCTTAAATAAAAATGTGATGTATAAACCTTCATATCATTTTCAAAGACATTTCTATTAATACCCCACACGCTTATGTACAACTAAAAAAAAAATTCTATCCCTCAGTTACATGTATGGAGGGCCCCCACCCCAATGGTTTTTTTTACAATTTAGTATCACATTCCTGTAGCGGTTCATACAACACATATCCTTACCAAATTTCGTTACTGTAGCATTTATAGTTTCCGAGTAAATTGGCTGTGACAGACGGACAGACGGACAGACGGACATGACGAATCTATAAGGGTTCCGTTTTTGCCATTTTGGCTACGGAACCCTAAAAATAAATGGAATTCAGGCAAGTTTGGCGAAGACTACAATAAATTTTTGAAATGCCACACAAGCCCACGACTCACTTCTGCTTATCGAGTCAAATGAAATGATCAAAATACAAATGAAATTATCTTGAAGCACCAGTTGATAATGAAATGCGGTTGATTACATGTCACTATACTTTTCCTTTACATCCGTTCGTAGAAAATAGAAAACACATTGGAAAACCGTGAGCGTGTTTTAGTCGGGGTGGGCGCGTGGGGCGGTCGTGGGCGCAATCTTATCTGGACGCTGCCACTCATGCTGGGCCCAGTCCACGAACCTCTTCACTCCAATATCGCACATAAATATTGTTAGATAAGGACTATTATCCCGTGTAAACAAATGGCCTTCGGCTTCTAAATGTCTTGTAGATCTGATAGTGACAAAATTTCTGTCACAGAACTGACAACAAAAGATAGCCCATCTGATAATACGTGATGTTTACTGATGAGGAAATTGTAGAAAATGATTAAGTTTCGCTTGACTGTCAAGTGACTTTATCGGAAAACTAAAAAACTTTGTAGCTGTGACTATTTAGTGCTGGTAATAAAAACAGCCTTTTTTCAGTAGGTGCGTAAAAAGTGATTGAAGTTTCTTAATTGGAATCTTTACGTTCGCACTTTCATTTCAGCTTATTACCGCAGGTTTTTCCAAAATATTTTCAGTCTTAATTGTAACAGAGCGAAACGGAAGCGATAAGGCCATGTTTAGAACAATATTATTTCTACTAGAATGCACAATACGCGCTCGATGTTTGGGTAAACAAATCAGAAAGTTGATAAGATAATACCTACATAATCTAAGTCGACAGGTAGAAGAAAGTGTTCCGGCCGAATTCATACGCAATTCTATGAACCCGACTGCTGTTTAGGGGTCTATTCGATTGAGGAGCAAAAAACTAGATTACCACCTAGCTACTACACGACTTCTTTTTGTCGTTTCAAGATAATCACAAAGAGTACAGAATAGCCTGTCAATTCCGTTTTCCATAATTACTAAAGCCATAAAAAATATGTGATGAAGCCTCGTGGCCTATTACTTTCGATGTCACTTCTGTCAAAACTCGTGGAATTCCGCGCCGGTTTGCACCACAGTGCCAAGTCCCACAGCGTGAACTAACAACCCAAACCAAAAACCGGTATACGCGGTATACATCAACAGGTACCTATATGTATGCCTGGCAAAACGCGTTAATATGAGCCGATAGTTCCACTTCGTTTCGGCTTATTTAGATATACGACTCTACACATACTATTAACTTCTTAACCTAGTTGTTTTGCACAGCTAATAATTTCGTAGACTTTTTGATTAGTTTAGCATCTGATCTGTATCGAATTGACCTTTAAACTATTGATTTGAATAGAGAAAGCTGCCCTTGAAAGTTTATTCAACTTAAACAAATGTGAAGTTTTAGGATCGTGGGTTTTGAGTCGGACCTCGGAATTCATTACCTACATGTGACATTTGTATGGTTATTTGTTAACAAAAAAACAACTTTAGTAGTTCCAATGATTGGATCACATTACCTTTATGCCTCTGTGGGGGTTCGGCGTACTTCTAATATATTTTTAACTACCTATCTAATCTACTATATAACTCTTATGAAATGAATACTATTAGGGCGTGGTTAATGTTAGACCTTGGAAAATTTTTTGAACATGAATACCCATTACACCCATCCCCAGAATGTTTATAAATTTTAGACTTTTGAATATAATATTTGAGCAAAAATATATTTACGAACGAGCAAACGAACGTCAGACTGCTTATCTGACGTTCTGATCATTAAAAATGTTGCACTAGCTCATAAGCTAAGGCAACATTTTTAATGATAAGTAGGCATATTTTTATTGGAATCAGTCTTGATATGTTTAAAATGCAAGAAGATATTTCCGGCAAGGTCGTTGACCTGTGGACGACTCGCAGCTGTTATCAGCTCCTAATTGGTCGGTGACAAGTGAAAGTGTATCGCCGGGACGAGAGCGAAAGTGGCCAGCTAAGACTGCACTTTGACTGCATTGTCGAAATTATCGGAGTTAATCCAGCTAAATTGTGAGTCTCGCGAGTAAAAGTAACTATTTAGTGTAAGTTCAAATATTTACTCCCTATACCTACCTATAAACAAGTAGGATATTTTATTGTCAGTCGAAAAACCAAAAGTTGTCCACTCGGTGGTCATAACTTAACAGCTTGTATAGATATATTATGATTTCATTACATAACTAGGCTTGTAGACCGGGGAACCTAGTTGTCCTGTCAATTTTTTTATATCACAACTAGTATACTTTTTCAACATAAAGTTGATCTTGTATCTCAATCTCAACCGAAAAAACGATAACCTAAATTTGACAATAAGTACCTAACCCAGGTATAAAAATAATGTCAATAAAAAATGCAAAAAATTGTGCTTTCGCTGTCTAAATGTTAAACACAATATTCACTGTGGTACACTGCTATTTTTTAACAATAATTTGCAAATATGATATGTCATGAATAACTCTAATGTTGATTTATTTTATTTATTCACTTTGGAAATTCTTTCTTACATTGCATAAAAGGCTTTTACGTATAACTCTACGTCGTTGCATTAATATAATTCGTAAGCAATCTAGGGTAAAAGCACCAATAGATGACTGCCACCCAGAAGTTGACTGATAGGTCTAAAAATGTAAATAATTAAATCAGGAATAATTTTACACGCCTGGGAGTATTTTTCTCACACGCGGCAACACTATATCGAGTGTCGCATGCGAATTCCCAGACAATTAAGCCGCACACGAGGCAGTGAGCGGTCGTCGAGTTTGCGCTTCGCGCCAAAATTGCGTTTTATATGGGATCCTTATTAAGAAAAGCCCTCAAAAATTTAAGCTTTTAATTACGTAAAAAATCGAATATGGCTTTTATTTCCTTGATTCACTTCAGTATAGATTTTAGACTAATATCTCTATTGTGTATATTATAAAGAATAGTTATTTTTTATTTATTTTATGAGATATTTGCTGGTCAAGTTATGGTTCCAATATTGTGTGTTCGGGCCAAAAGATGAACGACGGTCAACTTTTGGGCAAAGGCTCAAATTTTCAAATGCTTGTGTAAATTATACTAAAATAGCTAGATGTAATATTTATATATAAAATTACAATCAGTTTTGTAGTTGATTTTTAGACCAAAAGATGAACGACCCTTTTTTCATGTAACACGTTTTAAAGTAATTTACTTTTGTATGGAAACGGGATTGTTCAACTCAAGAATCGCTGTCCAAAACGTGAACTAGGAAAATTTACTGGTTCATCTTTTGGGTTGGATTCCAATAAATGAATTCGAATCAATTTAGTTCGTTCATTTCGTTGATGCGGTCTCCAAAACATGAACCAACTGATTTTATTGAACGGTTGAATTTGGGAAAAATTAAACTTTTGTTCTTAGAGATCAGATTGTTACATAATGTACACCGTGTTTATATTTCATTAAAAAAAGGTTCTTAAGGTTAAATACAATTAATTTATCTAAGAAATCAACGTTTTTGCTATGCTCTATTCATCTATTGGAGTTTTGGCGTTCATATATTGGTCTCGCTATATTGCAATTATGCTGGTTCATCTATTGGGTTCAAATTGTTCAGTGATAGGGCACTTTGTTCAACTATTGGTGAATTTGGGTCCTTTTTTAATATAATGATTTTTATAAAATTACTGAAGTCTTATACGAGGCACGAAAATAACTTATTATAAACTCAATTAAATGCGGAATCATATAAAAAAATAAAAATTGATGAATATGAGTTACATTACATAGAAAAGAATATTTAAAGTTGGGAAAGTTGCTTAACTGTTCATCTATTGGTGATTTTACCCTACATTATTTTCCCTTACAAATAAGTACTTTATCGCGTATGTTTACAATGTCGTAAAACGGGCCTTTCAACATTCTTGTGCACTTACTAGTAATAACGTCTATTTCTATTATAACGCACGAGGAAGGGTTCCTTTTTTAACATTGCTAAATGTTTCATGGTTCCCATACCACAAAAATAATACCTTTATTTTAGTATTTTTAGTACCGTCCAAAACAATTATACCGAGATATAAGAGTACGATTTTCGAACGTTTGGCGTAGAAACTTTAGGATCATGGGGCCCGCGAAATGTCTTCACGTAGGTAACTAAAGAGCTCCTACCAGATTCCTATACATTTTTGGTAACAAAAAAGGAATTTTTCATAACACATTTCGGGACATTTTTGGAAATGTCCCGAAATATGTGTCCGAGTCATCATTGACTCTACCAGCCTGCAATATCAATTCATATCAAAGACACGATCCAAATGTACAAACTTTTTTAGAAATGTTCAGCCTATAATTTTAACCATATCTGAATTGAAAACTGTTTTCAATTAACATCATTCGTTTTTGCTTGCCAGTATTTTAAATGCAAAATAAAAACGCATTGAAAACCAATCAGTGTCATTCAACGTTCGATTTTCAAACGCTGCATTTTTTCGGAGCGCGCCGAGAGGCCGGCGTCACGACCTGTTAAATCGACCCCATTTTATCGACGCTTTCGGTTTCATGGTAATTAATTAGGGTAATGTATTTTGTTATTGTTATACCATTTGGTTGTTTGAGTAGTTAAGGTGCCTTATATCGCCTCAAAAAATAATAGGTTATTTTCTATGTGATTCAATATCGTTGGTTTGGTTGACAACCAAAACTCACGAAGTAACAAAATTAAATACCTAGGTTAGGTACTAGAAATAAAGCTCGTATAATATCAGTTTTGAATAAATACTGACCTCCTATGTTGCTAAGATTAGTGAAAATTTTTATAAGGAGTTTTGGTGTCAGCCGGTGATAGGTAGGTATGTATTAAGGCATCTTCATATTGTCATAATTATTTTTTTATTATTAATTTAGGTACATTTAACATGGATTTATTTTATTCACAGCTATAATTATTATTTATGACTTCAAATCAAATGCTAAAAACTGTTTTTCGACACAAGTATCACGAAGAATCCTCTCGTCTCCCCCCTTCTTAAATTTTTGCCACGAGATGAATATTTAATCTAAAATTAATGGACAAATATAATTATATTAGTACAACTTTAATACAAGAACTGCTTCGTTATTTAACTGCAAATCCACCAGCATAATATAGTACGTGTTATGTGTAGTTATTTTATTTATTATGTGGATGTTATGACAAGAAATATAGGAAGACATAAACAGCAAAGTTGGAAAGTTAAGCTACATAAACTGGTAGTTATTTTAACCGGTGGACTTCCGCGACAGTGTCGTTTAATCGAGTTGAACCCGGGTTTAACGCGAGTTAAAAGTGAGTTTAACTGGTCCAGTCCCGGTAGCTGAGATTAACATTAACACAGTTTGCGAGTTTTCTCGTTGCACAACCGGGTAACGTATTTCAACAACGTACGTGTTCTTAAAAATAGTTGTGAGAAATGTGTGTCTGGCTTGCTTAATATTCAGCTGCGTGGCCTAGGTGATGCTGCCTGGTGAAAAAACACTGACCAGTACGCTTAGCACATGATTGGTATGTCAGTATATCGCCGCAAGATAGATTTTCCATCTTTTACTAACTATATGAATAAATGAGGGATGGATAGTCTATCTCGCGGCGACATACTGTCGCACTAATCCTGTGCTAAGCCCCCAGGATGCTTAGCCAAGTTGCCAATCGCTAACGCTTATTAGCGTATCGTAGTTTTCTCTCTCTGTCACTCTTTCTTATTAGTGCGACAAAGACAGTTAGCAGCCTTTCGTTTACGATTGACGATTAAGCGTTAGCGATTGGCAACTTGTCTAAGCACCCTGCAAGATTAGCCAAGATGCCATTCTGTAACCGTATAACTACGGTAAGCGATAAGTCACGTGACCAAAATAATGTATGGAATTGGTCATGATGACTTTTCGTACGAGTCTGTCATTCTCATACATTTAATACTTATCGTATACGATTGTATTATGGCATCTTGGCAAGGCCTGCAGGTGGATTCTTCCAAGCGAATGTACGGTCATTCCATGCCACAAGCTTCTACTATGAGTGATGGATAAATAGCGCCTACTCTACTCGTAAGTTTAGTAGGTATTGAGTGCCAAATCCAGATTGAAAACCAGTTGCCTGCCAATCTTTATCTGTAACCGAAGCATCTCTATATCTTATTACACATACGAATTTCGTAGCAGTAGCACTCGTGGAGTGAACAAAATATTAACTACATAGCATGAAACAAGTTTAGAGTAAAATTTAAATAAATATTCTTGACACTTTTTATAATAATGTTTTTTTTTAGCATGAAATGTACCTAAAGGTCAAGTAATTGTATTAACTAGTAGTTACATATTTACATACTACTATATTGCAACTCGACACAATTTGTTTCAATGAAATGTACATTTCAAATTCAGGCAACTGTTTCGTTACAAACACGGCCATTTTACTTGTTTTGCGTCAAATATAGCACGATTGCAGATTGATTGAATTAATTTCACAACAAGGCATTAATATTCTACTTTCAGCTTACATGTTTGTGCAACGTTATCGTTTTTTGTCTGACATCGTTGGATAGATTTTAATGGGCCTGAGACGAAATTAGGGTCAACGGTGGCTCAGCTGGTCCCATAAATAAATACCTCTTACCTATTCTTAGTCTATTTACATTATTGTGTTACTTGTGGTTTGAGTACCTACTTTTATGAATCTTCACAATAAGTGTAGTTGATCCAAGAATATTTTACTTCTACATATCTTATTAAGAAAAAAAATGTAAGAAAATGACAGCGTTGAGGAGAAAATGTTCAAAAGTAGATATATTTTTTAATGTTGATCAGTTTACAGTAAGAGTTGCTATGAGCTCACTGCTGTACGAGACGCGATCTATTCTTGCGAAGATCTCCCGCCGTGGCTACGAATACTTGCTACTACGCTTGTTTGATTTAGATGTTCGATTGATATTTAGGGAATACATTTTGAGCATAATATTACAGCATTGCTAGGTACCATAGTAATAAATAAAATAATTAAAAAATTAAAAAAAAGCCTGCCGTTTTAAGCGAACTGAAAAGAAAAACTTCAATAGTGCGATGTAGAACATTTCGAGTTTTCTCTTCAAACATATACTTAAACATATAACTTGTATATATATTTGCAATCGGCGTACAAAATGCTTTAATTTGATACTCAAATCATAGCATAAGAGTTCTAATAAGAAAATTTCGATAGGTGTAGGTAGTATTAGGATTTAGGGAAACAGTACCGGGGGCGAACGTGTTAATGGTCACCCTGTTTCTCGCCGAGATTTGTATAGTGCTTTTCTCAAACTTGCCACGAAATTAAACGAATTGATTTCGCCGAACCATACTATTTAATTTGTAAATATACCAATAGTACAGTATCGTACAACATTAAATAAATAAAATAATTAAAAAACACGCATGCCGTTTTAAGCGAACTGAAAAGAAAAACTTCAATAGTGCGATGTAGAACATTTCGAGTTTTCTCTTCAAACGTATACTTATACATATAACTTGTATATATATTTGCAATCGGCATACAAAATGCTTTAATTTGATACCCAAACCATAGCATTTAGATGACACATTATTCTTTGCGCTTTAATTGTATTTACATGAATCTGGCTTTTCTAGAATAAGTAACAAACATATAAGTTATATACATATTCGTAATCGTCGCTTAAAGTTCTTCATTTTGATACCAAACTCGATAGATTTCTTTCATATTTATTTTTTTGGTTAGATAATATTGAATTTTTAGGCCGCCATATTGTTTTTAACGTGACATCACATATCCTATGTTACCCGCGACGTCACGAGGATTCTAATGATACCTTACACCAATAAAAACGGTTAAGCGGTCCCGAAGATCTGCGTGTTTAAAGAAAACATACGGCTGAACACATATACTCTCCTTTTGGCAGTCGTGTAAAAACAAATTAGTAAATAACTTGTACCTAAATGCTATAAAATAAAAGCACCTAATTGTGTAATTTAAACTTAAACTCCGAAATAAGAGAGTAATTTGATATTTTATCTACTAACAGTATAATTATTTAAGGTTTATTTTTCACTAGCACTATAAGGAATTGTCCGAAATAAATCTTTATTCTTTATCTTTTATTTTTTATTTATGTCTATGGAATAATTAGATCGCTAAATACGCTAACCCCGACTTCGACAAAAAAATATATCTCTGTTATAAGTAGATACAATACGCAATTCTGTGTAACTCGTCCTTCATTTGTTCAATACAAATAGAACAACCCTCTCGATCTAACAGATAGGTGTGAGTGACGCCGCGATAACAGGCGCTGACATATGAGGGTTCAGGGTGTTAGGAGATTTGTTTGGTTGCTTTTGATTCTTGGAATACTGTAGCACTTATTTTTTTAAGTGCTCGATTCTACTTGTGGTTGTCTTGATACCTAAACGCGTGTATTAAATTTAAGTGCGTTACTTGTACCTTTAAATCGTAAAAAAGTAAGAACGCTTGCTGATTAGTAGTAGGCAGTCGACTGAGTTTTCGTGCAGCATAAAAACTGGGGCTACGAACAACTTTCCTTCCAGTTTAGACATTAATTTTCTACGTTTTTCTTTGAAACGATACTTGTAAGTAATGAATGCTATGGAAATGTACACACTACAGTATGCTTCGCACATGATTGATATGTCAGGATGTCGCCGCGAGATAGATTTTTCATCTTTTACTAACCATATGAATAAAAGAGGGATGGATAGTCTATCTCGCGGCGACATAATATTGTCGCACTAATCTTGTGCTAAGCTTACTGTAAGCAATAAAGGTAATTGTAATCATGAGAAAAAAAGTCATGTAACACACAAAATATTTCAACACACAAATATACGTTACTACTTTTTTTTCATATTAACATTTTAAGATGGCGACTTCTCAACTAGCCCTGCAGGATTTGCAGGAGTATAATAGTGATACTAGTGATACATGAACGAATGACTTATAAAGAATAAAAATTACACCAATCATCTTATAGAAAACAATAACAGCGTATCATTAAAGATCAATAATTTTATAATGTAATTATTAAGTTGTTTATCATCTACCTCGTATTCATCCTACGTGATATTAGGAAAAACTTTTTCCTTTGTTTTATTTTCATTCTAAGCAGTTTAAAAGCAATGGCCTTTAACTGAAGTTAGCAAATACGACGCTGGTGATTCACCGCTAACACAGTCATAAACAAAGTAGGTGAATAGTAGGTATTTTGATAAAAATTAAGTTGTAGTGGTAGTTAGTACTTACTGCAAAAATATAGTACCTGGTACCTACATAGATAATTATGATAACCTTGGCCATTGGACAAAAATTCTTGGAAATGGTCTAACTTTAAATTGACTAACATGATTACTGAGTGCTCTAAGACAGAAAGCATATTATTTGGACAATAAATAGGTACGAGGGGGTATTATATAAGGTCCTAATTTATTAGATGCAGATATTTTAACACATGATACTTTACATTAAAATAATTAACTTTAAATATAAATTAAGAAATCTTTTCATGTAACTTTTTTGATTTAATTTTCCTAACAAAAAAAAATAATTATAATTTCGTCAAGAAAAAATCATCATGTGCATTATCACATGTCACAATAACACTCTGTCTGTCATGTCATCAAACGACACAATCCAACGGAAAATAACATGACATTGACAAGCAAGTATTTAATTTATCGACGTGAAGTGGCCAGTTCCAGTTAAGTGGTACGTAAAAGAGGTACTAGAATATGTTCAAAGAGTTTTCATTTAATAATCACATTAACAGGGTGTTTTTACGTAGTAAATTTGTTTTTCCATTTTCTCCAAAAAAACATCGTAAAAGCTATAATGTTTCACGGTTTAATATACTCCAGAGACCGAGTACTATCAGCTGTAAAAATATCTGCATCTAATAAATTAGGACCTTATATAAAAACCTAATCAGTATTTCTTATGATTGCTATATATATTTATGTTATGTACATTGTACCTATGTGTTTACATGTTTAAAATTTTGCATTTGTGTAAGTATACATATCATATTTTGTATAACAAATTAATGATCAATTTATATCGGTAACAAATCCTACGCCAAACGAACGCTTTATTTAGCCCAATGGTTAAGTGGCAGAGAATGCCTGGAGGCTTTAAGTCCGCCCTTTGTACTTTTTGTATATTGTGCAATAGTTTCAATAAATAAATTGGAGTGTCAGTGTGTGTCAAGGGATTGAAGTGTCAATGAATATTCCTTTATGGAAGATTGATGATGGGCAGCAGCATCATCATAGTGGACACTCTACTGCGATCGCCAACCCGCGATTATGCGCATTTAGCTCCTAATACGTTGTTAAGCATAGTTAATAGGAGAGGTCTACGTTAGCAGTGGACTAAGAGAGGCTAGTGACGTGAAATAAATAAATACATTAGTCTGTTCATCTAAAGTCGATGTACTGTTAATTATTGAACTGTGTGAAAGTTGTCACCATTAGTCAGAGGACCGCGCCGGTGCCCGGTGTCCCGGGTTCAGGGCGACGTATAAATAGACGGCGCAAGCGCAGCGCAAGGATCTCTAATTTAAGACGTCTGCGTACAGCCTGACAAGGATGCGGACTGAATATTCCTTAGCAGTGTATTTCTTGTTTTTGTACTGGAACCAATTCGAACCCTAGGCTAGTTAGGAAGCATGTTACAATGACCAATACACATCAAATTATAAGAAGCTCCTTACTACTTGTTATTTTGATATGGTTCTACGAGTAGAGTGGCCAGGGGATCCAATTGGTACTACGGTTCACTTTTTGTTTAAATTTTGAATTTTTCTACATACCTATAAATAATGAATATCATATAATAATGAATCTAATATAGATGACTTGTTACTCATTACTGAAACAAAGGAAAAAGATATGACAACGAAAGAGAGTATAGTTTTTTCGCCATATGCCCTTGCCCATATATTAAAATACTATTTTTAACGACTTTATACGGCGGTACCAACAAGGCGGTAGTAAGTATGCTATTTTATCTGGATCCATAGAGCTATTGCCACTAGGTAGGTAATAATGTGACACTTAAATAGTAAAAGAGACCGAAATTTTAAGAAATAATGTACTTAAGCCAAGGCATAATGATGAGAACAAATTGTGTTATCTCAAGTTTTACTGTATCTAAACGTATGATGCTTATTGTGTTCGTAGCAGGTGGGCTTCAGGTCGAACTAAATCACGCGTTTAATGATTACATAGTTTTATGTTCGGAGCCGCAAATTATCGACGCATGTGCGTGACTTTAGGCCTCGGCCGATAAGTCGATCCTTACACCTGACAGCTCAATACAATATTGTGACCAAGTAACTCTACCATATTAGTACGTTTGGTTTGAATTTAACTCTCACTATGTTCAATGTGTTTCATTTTTATTTATTTTCAAGTCATACAAACAACATATAGGTATTTATTAGGGCTCGTTCAAAAAACATTTGATCGATTTGGGGGGTCAGCAAAATATCACCAATGATCATAATTTGGGTTGGGTTAGTTCACCAAATATCACCAAGATGGGGGTCGTAAATCGCCAAAATATGATCACATGATTTTAAAACGAGCCCTTGTTAATACTTTATTTCAATATCGCATGTTTCACGTGATAATATGAATATGAACAGTTTTCTTTCTCTGGTATACAACACGTTAGATAAGCGCCGCAGAAACAAAATGTAAAAGTACTTACTGGGGTGAAGCACCTGCACTGACTCACGCGTACGTCGCGTACCTATTCTCGAGGCGGAGAAACGAGTACGGGCAGCGGGTGGAATTTATTAACAAGGTGAAGTAAACATGGCAAAATACATAATTTTTTATTTGTTACAAAGGACCATGGGCAATTTTGTATGGAGCATGGTCCTGAAACCAACAGAGCTGAAACTTAAGTCATTAAATAGGTCTTTAAATCTACTTTGTTTCATTATATGGGCACAAAGCCGAATTCTCATAACTCTCAATGCTGTTGGTTTCAGGCACATTTTGACGCATGGTCCTTTAATTTCAATTATCGCGAGATATATAGCTCTAAAACATACATAAAGAAACGGTTAAACTTATGTTTAGTCACTACGCGCGGCATGTTTTGGAGAACCTAGGTCTCCATTATTTAGCACGGACTACTGTTAAATTCACATTTATTATACGAGCCATAGAATCAAAGCCAAGAATCAAATAGTGCGATACAAGTACCATCCACCTCAGAAACCTATGTTATAGGATTTGGTTTTCTAGACATATAAATGTAAATTACGGCATAAGCACTAAACAACAAACTCTTTGTTAGTATAAGAATCTCCTTGTTAAAAAAGAAATCCTTTTAACCCGTAACATCTCAGACAACAATACGTGACCAGCCTAAGAATGTTTGGCGGCCACTCGTACTAATGATACGATACAGTATGTGGCAGGATGGCGTTTGACGTGTTTTCAAAATCAGTCAGGTTAAGTGCATCGTCGTTTAACTACGTTGACGTCGTTACCAGTTAAAGCAACGTTATTTCACCGCTGTTCCAATAGTTTACGATAGCTACTTGCCGACACCTAAATGCTGCGAATATCATCCAAAAAATCGTGGACCTATTACTTTCCAATTTGTGGACCAAGTGCGGATAGTACGCAAAACCCGCGCAGCTAGGTATTGATACAATTTCTCGCCAGTCTGACTGCGACGTCTGCGACCACGCGTATAAATATAAAGTCCCGTATGATTAATGGTTATGGTTAGAGTGACAATAATTGCATAAAATTTCCATGTTTGCGGTAGGCCATTCGACAACAGTGAAATATGAATGCCAATTATACTAGTAATATCTCTAGGTCTATAGACTAAACAGGTGGACTATTTGCATAGATTGTTATGAAATATGCAATGTCTTAAATTAATAAAGCTCTACCACTTTAACATTGCACATTTAGGTATTCATGTGTACCTATACAACATTTCATACACTTTGTATCGCGATATAAGTTCAGAACTGATAGTTCCAAATCGTTTGTTCGTATATTTTTTATTTGGTGAATAAAGTAATTTTACTAAAATGACCCTGACCTAAACGAATATTTCCACAATATTTACGTCGTGTTAGTAAATATTTTCGCCGAATGTTTTCTGCTACTGTGAGCTAAAAATTAGATTTGTAGGCCAAAGCTCTTTATTAAATTATTCATGTAGAAACTTTCGAACTTTATCGATTTGTTTATGGTTTTTTGAACAACACTATTAGATCCCATGACAGGCGGAACATTTTAATTACTGTTAGTCGTAAATCCATAAATTCCATAATATAATGTATTCTATATATACCACCGGTTCGTTGTAAAATATGGCTTAAGTCCAGGGCAGTAGGTCACTTAACCGCAGCAGGTGCGAAGGAAAGGTTCAGGTTGAACCTGAGTTATGGATTTGGATCGTTTAGCGGAAATTGTAATTGACTATTTTTATAGATAAAATATCATGATTGTAATTAGACTAATTAGTTCTTCAGTTAGATTGATGTAATGGATTAGGGATCCTTAGTAAACTAGGCACACTTATCTAGGTATAGTTTTGTCATGTCTGTCTGTCCGCAGCATAGCTCAGTGGCGGATAGTACTAGAAATTTTCAATTTTGGTACAGGTAGGTATACTAATATTCACGCCGACAAAGTGGAATAATAAAATATTAAAAAAAAATGATCGTGATCAGCAGGTCAAAAAAAAAGTGAAACAGGTATTAGGCTGACAGTAGAACCATTTTTGAATAACAACTTTAAACTATACTGAGCATGGCCCGACATCCTCTTCTCCGTTTTTTTTTTGTTGTCAGTGTACATGTACGTACATGTCGTACATGTCATATTACTGCTGATTGAAATCGTTAGGCACCTTTAATAGCAGGCACTTCAAAAAATCCTGTTTAAAGGGTTCGCATGGCTTACAAAAGTAATCCGTTAATCGCTAAGATAATCTAAAAGTGTTGTAATCAGCACAATGGGTAGCGGTAATGGCGTACTTTAACTGATTGCTATTTTCTGCCGACGTTGCGTCAGGGAGGTCAGATGCGTTCCAATTGCTTACTAAATAGAAGGCAGTTGAATGAACCAGATGCGCCAATTAAAGTTAGCAATATAAAAATGTTTACATAATATTCAAAAGCCTATGGTCGCGGAAATATGTCTGCTACTAGCACAGAGCATATAGCAACATATAGCAGTGACATTCAATTCAATTTAGTGCTAAGTATGTTTTACTGCCAAATTGGGTTCCTAGACCAGATTGTAAGTCTGGCAAAAGTTGGCACTAAAACCGATGCGTTTTCGCGTTTTAGCGATAAAATATGTATCCTAAGCTGTTTGATAGCATTGATAGTAGCTTTATATAAATATCGTTATCATATGAGATTTTAAAATAATAAGTATAAGTACATATAAGAATATTAACTTTTTTAATTAAAACGATTTCTTTATTTTATATTATCCACTGCATTGCGCTATACGAATAAAACATAAAACATACCTTACATGAACTAATTAATGTTGTAACCGATTATTGTTTTTGTGTAAAACTCTAGTCGCCTGTCACGGTGGCAATAAGAATAAACAGACATGCAATGTAAAGTGCAGTATACTTCTTACAATGTAGGTAAGAATTCAATCATATTCTTCTAAAATATACTTTAATCTGAGTTGAATAAGGCCATCGACAGCTGCATTTCTAAGATGTTTGTCATTGAACCGCGAAATGCGTATTAACTATTGCGCCAACCTATTACAATATTTCTAGTTAAGCATGACAATTTCGTGACTTAATACAATAATATAAAATTCGTTGACTTTGATAAATATGACTAGATAGACCGATCAATTGAAAGATTTCACCTCCTCCAAGTTTTGTTAATTTGCGAGAGATGGGAATTGTGATGGAACCGATGGAGGCAAATTATACACCAGTGGCGTAGCGTGCCTTGTCGGGGCCCCGTATAAAAATTTTTTGGAGGCCCTTATATGGAGGTAATATAAATTAGAAAGTTTTTATTCTTTTTCCTTACACACTTTGGGGGCCCCCGTGGCCCGGGGGCCCCGTATAATTGATACGGCAGATACGGCAGTAGCTACGCCCCTGTTATACACTTCAAGTTCATGCCTACATCGCGAACATCGAAATTCGTAATCTTAGTGTGTATGAAAAAAAACAAAGTAAGAATGTATTTAGGCAGTACTTACCAAACTAGAGTCGTCCTGCGCTGAGCTTTAAAAGGAGGATTCACTTAGTCGAAGGACAAAAATACAACGACGATTATTGGCTCCATAGTTTGTTATTATTCTACGGTGTGTACATTAGTTAGCTTATCTAGGTTACCAATGTAGTTTCAAACGGATATGCGTTAAGTTAACTAAGATACTCAGAGAAACTTTTTGCGTAGATTATAATCTGAGCTAATATGCATCAAAACAACAAATACGGCTCGGTGACTATTTTTATCATGTTATTCCACATTTTGCGCATACATAGCATACCAATGCAACGACCGAGTGCACCGCAAGTAAGGTAATTGCATTTGCAATTTAATTCCCATTTTGCTGACCTTTCCCATTTTGCTGCGCCACATAGTATAGTGCTCACTGCTCACTTATCCACTGCGTCCACTGACATACTATGTAGTGACAACAATAATAGGTTTTTCTAATTGTACGTTAATTATTATGATGTCATGGAACAAAGCGAAATTACGTAAATTCAAATATAAACAAACAGACGTAAACGTGTGTCACAAACTTATTTTTCCTGGAATAGACATCAACATGATTTCGCGTGCACTTCTTTGGAATTAGAAACAAAATAAAACAGATTTACTTTATGATTTCTAATAGTATTGTAGGTTGTTACTAAAAGAAATACTTTCAAGGTGGATTTTAAATGTGCTATTAGGTTTAGTACCTATTAGTCTAATGGTAGTAGGTACAAGAAAATTGAAAAATGTAATGCCTTTGAGGTCGTATGCAATACTATGTACTACATATTCAATACCATACTCTCGCGGTAATCTATCTATACCTAGGTATGCAATTTTTGTAAAGATTATATTTTTATTTTATTTTATTTATTTCGGGCATCAACAGTAAGCAAAGCCAATAAAAGATGTCTACAAAAATACAATCAACATTTATTATTGTTCTTCTAAACTAAGGCACTGGTCTCACCGCGAGCTACTAAGCTATGAACTATCGGCTATAAACACGAACAAATGATACGCACTCCCGTACAAATAAAAGAAACACGGCTATACTCGCCCAGCTATCAGCTATCACCGCCGGGCGAGTATCGCCGTGTCTCTTTTATTTGTACGGGAGTGCGTATCTTTTGTTCGTGTTTATAGCCGATAGTTCATAGCTTAGTAGCTCGCGGTGAGACCAGTGCCTTAGGTTACCTTTACCTGGCAAGCTTAATTCATGGCTTAAATGAGGTAGGTACACAATAATGAAAAGCTTTATAATATGCCATGAGTTTATAACATGCTATTATGCATTACTGAATAGGATGCTGAATATTGTGAATTCTTAGTGCACTGTTGTTGTTTGGACAAGGCCGAGGACAAGTAAATGATACAGAGTGGAAGTCTCCATACAAGGTTACATTCTTAATCTTTTTAATAGACGAGGACTCGATTTCGTTATGTTTTGTCACGAGTTTTGACTTGAGGTTATGTATACTTAGGTAGTTATGGTAAGGAATCTTCCTCCAAGGAGGCACAAGTGCTGGATTGTCTTGATGGACTCGTGGATGATTAGGTAAAATATGGAGGTGGGTCACTTACTCACTTATGATGGTAACGTCACAAGGTGGCTTATTATGTTCCCGTTCTGTTATCCATGTATCGGTATCGTGCTACGCGTCACTTTTGCACTTGCATACCTACTTGTTTGAATCTGACGGCAACAACGACAAATGATTACACACGGTACCACCATAAACCTACAAGTGATGCGTTTGCTCTTTTTCCTATGCCATATATCACCCTGAGGTCAAAAAAAAAACACATCATCATCATACATCATCGGCCTATGATATTCCACTTTTTTTTTTTGTTTATACCACGTCGGTGGCAAACAAGCATACGGCCCGCCTGATGGAAAGCAGTCACCGTAGCCTATGGGCGCCTGCAACCTCAGGGTGTCACATGCGCGTTGCCGACCCAATAAAAATAACGTTGGCACAACAAAGTGGCTCCACTTCACCTGATCGTAAGTGAAAAGTAGAGCCCAAATCGCGGCGGCAACGAACAGGAGACAATCAGTAACCTGTTAGTTGCCACCGCCTTGCTGGCCCGCTAGATGCTGGTAAATACACCGGCTGACCCCGAAACACGGCAAACACGAAGGTAAGTCATTTCACGGGCGTTTACACCGAATGTACGGTGGTAGCCAACCAGGCGGGTACTAGTAAAAATACCCTACCACCGGCTGAGAAGCTGGATACTCAGTATTTCCCTTAGTCGACTCCTACGACACCCACGGGAAGAGGGGGGCGGTGATTCCACTGCTGGATTTAGGCCTCTCCTATTAACTATGGGTATAGACGCATTAGGAGGTAAATGCCCATAATCGCCCACGCTGGGCAAGCGGATTGGCGATCGCAGTAATGTGTCCACTATGATATCGTTGCTGCCCATCATCAATCTTTTATCAAATGGTCAGTGGCACTTCAATCCCTTAGTCGACTCTTACGACACCCACAGGAGTAGGAGCGGTGACAAATGTATTCTTACTTCTTACTGCCCTCACCACACAGCCAATATAACTTATGTTATGAGAATGTAAGTCTTTATAACTGATTGGTCTTGAGGTCTGGGGCTTCTTGCGCCACAGGTATGGAGCGGGCTCCCATGGTGGATCTCACGCTAAGTGGGAGTGGGGCTATTCAGTAGCATGATTGAGTGCGCTCCGTACACAACGGTATTATTTCGTTTGTTACTGTTAGACACTCTGACCTTTTTTGTCGTTTTATTATTCTTGTTCTTAAACTGACTGATATTAGAGTTACTGTTCGATATTGTTGTTTATTGGATTTTGACTCATTTGTACGGAACGATCGGCTTCAAAGTAAGACACAATTGAGTGGTGCTTAAACGTTGGTATAAGATTTTCCTGAAATGTATTAATGAGCATTAATTTTGTCTATACGGTGGATTTATCTAAGCTCAATCTATCAAAAAACCGATATTTGTCGCTATTCAAAATCAGTCTCGTGTAAGTTTTATCACTAGAAAATGGCATGAAATTAAATTTATACAACTTACGAAGTCGCAAGCAATACGCCAAGATACTAGGCAGCTTGAAATGTGACATCATCATCAGCCTATGATAGTCCACTGCTGGACGTAGGCCTCTCCTATTAACTATGCATAGAGACGCATAAGGAGGTAAATGCCCATAATCGCCACGCGAATATGTGACATACGATTACACAATACCTAATCATTGATGATTATGTAGCAGTTTTATGGAAAAAACATAGTCACGGGTAACTGTTATTTTGCCAAAATGTATGATTAAGTAATGAATGAGTCAAGAAGACAATGTCGTATTGTATTGAACAGACGACAGCCTTCATGATGTCAGCCTCTGTCCCCGTTTCCATTCGTCTAGTTTGTAAACTGAGTCACTCTGCCAACGAGATAACGCACGCATTCGCGCAAGGCTTCGCTGCATAGATAGGTAAGGTATATATACACGAATATGGCAATCACATCACAACATCAGCCTATATTTCTCCGCTACCGAAATTTCCTTAGCCTAATGCATATGGACGCATTAGCAGGTAAATGCCCATAATCGCCACGCTGGGCAGGCGGATTGGCGATCGCAGTAGTTGGTCTATGTCCACTATGATGATGCTGCCACCTATCATTAATCTTCGATAAATAAACAGCTCTTTTAAAAAGGCTCTTACGATACCCACGGAGATGGGGTGCTGACAAATGATTCTTACTGCCGCCACCACAGCACACATGGCATTCATGCATAGAAAATATAACTTTCTTTAAAACAGCAGTGCTTACGTAGAAGTTAGTTTATCCTTGTTGTGGATATTGCAAAGGTAAAGGACATGTAACGAAACCATCTACCAACATAGGATTTACATTTTCTTTAAGGATTTTTCTTATGACATTGAGTGTGAGAACTATCATAAGATGAAAAGGCATCTAGTAACTTGTGTATGTACTCTACCGTTGAATGGGAATATGTGAATTTTCAGGGGCCACATAGGAGCATAAGACGTCTTATGTGTGCTAAATGACGAACTAGCGAAATCATAACGCATACAAAAACATAATTCTATGTCTATGTCTATAATTGCGTATTGCAGACTGCGGCTGTACCAAGTTCCGGCACATATGATACTTTTGAGAGTTTTTGGTGTTAATGTCAACAAAAGATTTTTAATTCATGCAGACATTGTGATTGTTATGGCGCTGCGTGTCGAAACGCGGGCGATCCGTAGGAATCCGGTTGCGAGATCAAAGTGCCCGAAATAGCGGAGCACCCTCGCACGCTCTGCTGGCCTTCTCGGGGCTTCGGGTTGACCGGCAAATTTGTTCAATATATTAGGCTAAGCTCGGCTGTTTATAAAGGATATGAGTACCTAAAGCTCATGCTTTTGAAGTTTCAAAGGTAGAGAAAGGGACATGAGCAATTTTAAGAAAAGCGAAACTGCATGATAAGTTGATTTTGATAACTCAAACGGTTCACGTAACCAGTAAGTCCCACGTAACGATAACGATGTCTGATGGTGATGAGATGAGCTTAGTTGAGCGATTGTATTGTAATTAATAGGTATCTGAAATATTTAAAGGTCATTGTCTATTTTTGGCAGAAATCGTGGATTTGTATCAGATGTTAAATTTGCGGGTCTTAATGATATGAATGAAAACGTTGGAAACAAGTTTGTTTCTTGTTAAATTTGCATTTTCCTTTCTCAAGCATGTAATGTAATGAGCTATAGTTAAACGTGTGAAAGCTGTAGAGAGTAAACTAACCGTCAATTTCCATTGAAAATGCGTTACTCTCGCTGGTCAAGACAAAATCAATCTAATGCTAAACCGCCTCGTGAAAATGTCAATTTATAAGAGACATTGTCTTCGTCTTTATGCTAAAATTGCAATTTTAATATTGAATAAGGAACGTGCAAAATATTTTCGGACAAGAAAAGGTAAAAAAAAAAAATAGGTACCAAAGGTACATCGTGCTTATAACCACACACCATAATACGCGTTATTTTGGGCATTTTTTTATCGATATCTCACTAATATTCTACGCCGAGTTCACTATGGACTTTATTTTTAAGGTGTAAGGTCGATCTTGCTCACAGCCTTTCACGAGATAAGAGCTTGCATAGGTTAGTATAATATAGCCTTAACCGTTATTTTTGTTATAGCACCGGTCATTAGAAAGTGTAAAAGTCACGGGTCACATCGTGCCGAATCGCGTCCATTTTTTACCGTAATCGACTTGTAATAATCGCAATCCTGGTATAGCAAGTGGAAATTATGAGACCAACAAGCCAGAAACGTCTGAATATTTATCGCTAAAAACCTGTCAAGAGCATATCGAGCCATGCTTAGTGTAAGGTTCCGTAGTTGTTCAAAAACGGCTGGGCCAATTATATATATTCGACAAGTAGGTAGTCTAAAAGTTCACAATTTTTGCATATTTTTGAAACGGACTCGCGGATCAAAAGATCGTTTAGGCGGAGGTCGTCATATTCTTAGTAAGTCCCTTTCGAGATAGGTCATGTTCGGTAGATGCCACTTTCTGAGGATGTCATGTTCTGAGAAGGCCGCTTTCGGAGAGCGACACGTTCTAATTACGTCACATTCTTATATCGCCATTTTATGAGTTCGTCGCTTTCTGAGTTTGTCGCATTCGGAGTACGTCACTTTCGCATTTTACGGCGCTCCTGTGCGTTTTCGCAAGTTGACTCCTAAGAAACTAATGATCCTGATCAGGAATGGGACCGATTGGCATCAAAAAAAGAATGCAAAAAAAATCAATCTAATTCTATGGAAAAAAAGATTTCGACTGTGGTGCTGGTGACCTTTCTAGTATAGTTTGTAGGTTGGTATGGTGATTGGTATCAGAAAAAAACAGGAAAATGGACTGTCAAAAACTTGATAGGTAGGTATGTGATTTATTTAAGGTTCATTTTTATTTTATAGCAGGTTGAGTAAGGAAAACGAGCAAAAATGGAACATTATTTTACGGAATAGCAACTTTTAGAATTGACAATTGACTTCCAGTTCAGTAGGGCGTTCATGGCAGGCCGCCTTGCAGTCCGCCTCTATTCAGGGTCGTGTAGACAGAAGATGGATACTATAAGTAAACCGTTTTTTTTATTTGTTAAAGTAACCCTAATTTCAATACAGTCTTGACACTAGCGTGTTTGACAAGCTAAACGTCAAATGTATGAAAGTGTCACTTCTGTACTTTATACTATTATTTATTCTGTGATAATACATAGTTACTTATTATACATACAAGGGGGTGAAGTTGTTGCTTAACTCTCGGGCTTATACATATTATTGTTGAGAAACAAAAAAAAATATTTTGCATTTTTTTTTATGCCAATCGATCCCATTCCTGATCAGGATCATTAGTTTCTTAGAAGTCAACTTGCGAAAATGCACAGGAGCGCCGTAAAATGCGAAAGTGACGTACTCCGAATGCGGCAAACTCAGAAAGCGACGAACTCATAAAGTGGCGATATAAGAATGTGACGTAATTAGAACGTGTCGCTCTCCGAAAGCGGCCTTCTCAGAACATGACATCCTCAGAAAGTGGCATCTACCGAACATGACCTATCTCGAAAGGTACTTACTAAGAATATGACGACCTCCGCCTAAACGCAAAAGATAATTTTTTGTATAAAAAAGCGGTATTTTGGGATCCTAATTGTTTTCTTTTGTTTTGTTTATTGTTTAGTTTATCCGTTTTCATAGTTTTATTTCATGTGTAATCCTCGCGGTAACCGAAGAAAATATTATCCTAATGTTATTAAATTACCTGTTCAACGATACCCCTAACTCTATAATATTTCCTAGTTTACGATGGAACCCTAAAAACTGCAGTTTATGACTTATGACAAGCAACTAAACGTAACTTCTTGTGATAGTTGTGACATAGCTCTCCAAATCTAATACGCTTTGTGTAACTGCTAGCATAAAAACTGCTGAATAATCGCCATTATAGGCCACGTAGAACACGAAACGACTTTATCGTCAGGGGATTACAGGACAGGTTCTAATATATATAATATTAATTTACTAGCACTTGTATTTTTTACAAAGTCCGTGAGCAGTTAGAAAAATCTTCGGTTCTATACCTGTTTCACTCGCCTTATATAGGTATGCAAAAACAGAGCGAGACAGGTAAGAAACCGAAGGTTTTTCAAACAGCTCACGGACTGTACATATTTATAACGACTGGACAACCTTCTAACATTTACCAAAATGTAACAAGAAAACAACAAAAGGACGATAAAACAAACGGCGAACAGCATACGAAATTCAAATAAGATAATTCGAAGCTTGTCACAGAATATATAACGTACAGAAGCTTCACTGCTTTGATGTTCACAAATGCCGGCTTTTTATGTACCTACACAATTATTATTACCAAACAAAACGGCGCGCGAGGCGACGCGAGCAGCTGAAATGGGCCGTATTGCGTGGCGGAAAGGTCGCTTATAAGCCGCACGCCGTCAAAAACAGGGTTGTCAATTATTGAAAACTAATAAAATAACGAACGGCGCTATGAGGCGTCTGACAAATACATTACTGCAATGATATCTACGGCGTTAATAGCATTCGTCTTGATTCAACAATTTAGTTCATGCGTGATCATAGAATTTACCTACGCATTTCATACACGTGATTCAAAAATATTTGTCTCAACTCGGTCGGCACCTTCTTTGTGCTTCGGCCGCGCGTGCCCGGGCGGCATTGTTTGAGGTGTGAGTGAGATAGCAACACGACTTCGCTAACTTTAGGTGAATATCCATCCGAATAATCCTGATTATAACACGAACATTCTAAAAATATTTGTAGACAGTATGTGAGGTGTGCAGAAATTAATATTTCTGCTTAATGCATTTAAAAATAAAGAATTACGTTAGATACCTACGCATTCATTACAAAAGCAGCATAAATAAGTAATGGTTTAATCACAATCCTAAGGCAGACGTAACACGGCATTTTGTCTTATATGTACCAGTGTACCTATTTGATATTATGGGAATAAAGTCAGACAACCAAATAATATGTTAGGACAAAAGGCGCGAAATTCAATAAAAGTATGAGAGAACGAAGTTTTTTACATTATTTAAATGTGCCGCTTTTTTACTGACAAATTTGTCCGAAAAGAAACCGTTTTGTCTGTAATTGACTTGCGTTTCTGAGAATTTAATTTACTACGAATGTAGGTAATAAGTGTATTATTATGTTTCTTACTTTTTAGTATCTCTCTGACGCATCGGCTGTGCGAAAAACGCGTCATGATAATTAACATTATTATTATTGCAACATGCTGCTATGCAGTATATTTTCGGCATTTTCATTTAAGATGCACATGTATAAAATAATCCTAATACTTGCAAGCGATATATTTCGCGATACGTGACGAGCCAGCGTTGTTAATTTAAACGTGCGTTCCGAGACAGCGCGCGCCAACCATTGAATAGACCACGGAGACGGGGCGCTCTGCATGTACTTGTAGCCGCGCGGCGGAATCGCGGAGTGACACCCCCTTGAGCTTGTTTTGATACGGCGACCAGCCACATAGACCCGTCGCATCTACCGCTATGTTCAATTATAACAGAGTGAAGGGCTAATATAAGATGATGGTAGGTCTTCTAAAAGTGGTCTTTGGTATGAGTCAGTGCACAAAGAACATCGTTTGTTGACAGTAGAGACCACATGCCTATTGTAGATGCGCTGATTCTACAATGGATTCGGTTATGATACACTCTGCTAAGCGATTCGCATCAATAAGATACAACTGTCGGCTTAGCAGTATTATTCGCATATGATTATTATTATTATTTACATGATTGGTGCGACAGTAGGTCGCCACGAGATAGACGACAAGTATACGTTCCTCTTTTATTAATATACAGGTTGATTGGAAGACCAATGCAGATGAAATCAGTAAAGACCATCTGAACCATTTAAGCCATGGTTGTCTTTAACGAAGCCTGACAATTTTTTTGTTTTTTTAGTCAAAATACTCAAAGCTTAAGGTTTTTTAGGTCTTTATTCCAATACTGGTAAGATATCCGCCTAAATGATACCTACCTCAAATTAAAGAGCGATAGTTAGGCATGCCTTCCAAAAGGTTGTTTACTATAAACTGTATTTTAGTTAATGGAAGTAAGCTAATATAATGAAAATACATAGCTCTGTATAGCGAGTACAGGCAACAATATGTATACACTTTTGCACCTTATTTTAACGGCATAAGATAAAAAAGTGTGTACATATTTATGCCCTTGACTGTACTTCAACAAACAAGTTTAGGCAATGCTATCCACGTACGTCAAAGCAGACCATTTGAGCCCCCGAAAATGATGATTCTAGTTATTGACTCTATTGTCGATTGTTATCGCTTTTTGTTGATTTTGTAAAACGTTTCAAATTGCAACATAGAACCATGCAATATTGGGGCAGCGAGTGGGCATCATGGGGATTTATGATCCGAGTCTTAAGACAAGACACGATATCGCGTGAACCATCGTATGACGTCAAGTCCAGGTGACAATAGCTGATAATAATCAGTGATCGGATTAGGTAGTGCCATTTCGCGGGACTTCGGTACGTTATCTTAGTATGGACATAACTTCTAAGCCCGACATTTAATATGAAAAGTAAAATTTTGTTCGAAAATTTACAATTTTATAGTTATTCATAGAGTTTTCTTTAATAATTGTTTTGCTTCTACTACTGTTAATTCACAATTACAAAATCCTTTTATTTTTTTCATGTTTCTTCAATTTATGACATAACAAGAAAATGTTCTGTAAAAAAATATAAGTCCCAGGATCCCGAGGCTTATCCATGTTAAGTATAATGTTTAAGGTCATTCACCCGAAATGGCACTACCTAATCCGATCACTGATAATAATGCACGTCATACGCTCCCAGCTATTGTCTAGTTACCAAACATATAACAAATATACTCGTACTTGGCTGTGTAGTCTAGGTAGGAAGGTATTACAGATGGAATGAGGTGCGCTATCTGTCTAAAGTCGAATTTTGTTAGTTTGGGTACCTATTCTGCCTTTCCTACGAATTTTATTTCGCAGAATATCATTTGCCAACCAACTCTTCTACTGTGAGATGAGAAGTCTCTCGGTCAGTATTTTTTCAATACCCTGTAATTGTGTGTCCCAGTGCTGGGCAAAGGCCCCCCTCTCGTTTTCCATTCCGTCCTGTTATTGGCAAGTTCCCGCCATTCTTCGGGTAATAATAAGGAAGTTTTAGTTATAATTGTCCAAACAATATATTATGATCAAATTTCAAAGCGAAAAATGTATATCTACAAAGACTAAACGCGTCGACAATATGAGATGAGAACCTACTCTGTTCTTTCGTATGTTGAAAATGAAGACATACCTACGCGTTACATGGAGCCTGAATCATGTGTGTAGATACTTATTCTTCTTCTACTTAAACTTCATTATACTTACGAACTCTATTTTCAGAGCTGTCATCTCGCCTGACTCGGTTTACGAGTGGAACTTACAAGTCTTACAACCCCTGGCTTGCAATAAAGTCGTGAGAATGATCGTGTGAGCGCAAATCAATAGTTATTGTCGGCGCAATGCAATAGTAAACACTTTCATTGTTCTCTTTGAATGGCTTTCTTTTCTTAAACTAGGACTTCTATAGTGGCCCGTTAGATCTCTACAACTTTTAATAAGGCAATCAATTTCTCGGAATCACCCAAAATTTTATCAGCTCCAAGAAGTCACATCATCTATTTCCTCAATAAGATTTCTCGCGTAAAATTAAATTGTGTTTGTAAAATTTTAATTAGGTAGGTGTTCCTATTTGTTTCCTTATTTTTACCCATCACTAAGGAGTGAGCCCAACCAGTACATAACAATACAGACACGTGTTTAATGCTTTTGTAAGTGTAATGTTATTGTGGTGTAGTTAACACCTGTATGACAATTATTCTTCCGGTATTTTAATATTATATCTCACCTTGGAAAGATGTTATTTTGAAGGGTACCTTGATTTTGACCTTTTATTGAAAGATGAAATTGACTGTCACATTCCTTATTATTAAATAGGTAAGGTGGGGTAAGAGGAAACGGTTTTTTTAATGGGGTAAGACAAAAAGTCGTCTTACTGGCACAAGCAGACGCTGTGCTTTTTGTCTTACCCCATTCAAAAATACCGTTTTTTTCTTACCCCACCTTACTACCTAATGCAATTTGACGGCATTAAAAATGCTAACTATAAAGTTTCATTACTACAGTCACAGAATATATAACGTACAGAAGCTTCACTGCTTTGATGTTCACAAATGCCGGCTTTTTATGTACCTACACAATTATTATTACCAAACAAAACGGCGCGCGAGGCGACGCGAGCAGCTGAAATGGGCCGTATTGCGTGGCGGAAAGGTCGCTTATAAGCCGCACGCCGTCAAAAACAGGGTTGTCAATTATTGAAAACTAATAAAATAACGAACGGCGCTATGAGGCGTCTGACAAATACATTACTGCAATGATATCTACGGCGTTAATAGCATTCGTCTTGATTCAACAATTTAGTTCATGCGTGATCATAGAATTTACCTACGCATTTCATACACGTGATTCAAAAATATTTGTCTCAACTCGGTCGGCACCTTCTTTGTGCTTCGGCCGCGCGTGCCCGGGCGGCATTGTTTGAGGTGTGAGTGAAATAGCAACACGACTTCGCTAACTTTAGGTGAATATCCATCCGAATAATCCTGATTATAACACGAACATTCTAAAAATATTTGTAGACAGTATGTGAGGTGTGCAGAAATTAATATTTCTGCTTAATGCATTTAAAAATAAAGAATTACGTTAGATACCTATGCATTCATTACAAAAGCAGCATAAATAAGTAATGGTTTAATCACAATCCTAAGGCAGACGTAACACGGCATTTTGTCTTATATGTACCAGTGTACCTATTTGATATTATGGGAATAAAGTCAGACAACCAAATAATATGTTAGGACAAAAGGCGCGAAATTCAATAAAAGTATGAGAGAACGAAGTTTTTTACATTATTTAAATGTGCCGCTTTTTTACTGACAAATTTGTCCGAAAAGAAACCGTTTTGTCTGTAATTGACTTGCGTTTCTGAGAATTTAATTTACTACGAATGTAGGTAATAAGTGTATTATTATGTTTCTTACTTTTTAGTATCTCTCTGACGCATCGGCTGTGCGAAAAACGCGTCATGATAATTAACATTATTATTATTGCAACATGCTGCTATGCAGTATATTTTCGGCATTTTCATTTAAGATGCACATGTATAAAATAATCCTAATACTTGCAAGCGATATATTTCGCGATACGTGACGAGCCAGCGTTGTTAATTTAAACGTGCGTTCCGAGACAGCGCGCGCCAACCATTGAATAGACCACGGAGACGGGGCGCTCTGCATGTACTTGTAGCCGCGCGGCGGAATCGCGGAGTGACACCCCCTTGCTACAGTTGATTGTTCACCTATGTTGTTAATTTAATTACATGTTTAAGGTTTTCTGTTTAGTGCAAATTATTCTTTAAGGTCACCGCTATCACATCTTTCGAATTAAAATACAATAAAACATCTTTATAATAATCGCAAATCGATGATTTGCATAAAGACTTGATTATTAAATTCTTCGTTTCAATAATAATTGCGCCTGAGTTGTCCTTGTGAGAAGGTTAAATAACTATTGCTAATTTAGACATTACACTCAACTCTAAAACCTTGTCATTATTTGACACGGTATTTTTACGCAACAGTAACAAGTATCTTAAAGTACGAATTACCTTTTCATTGAAGTAGGTTTTGCTTGCCTAATAGTGTAGTAGATTAAATACCAATTACCCGTAAGATTTTTGGAATGTGAGGCAAACGAGCAAACGAATCATCTGACAGTAGCAATTACTGTCGCGCATTAAAAAAATGTGAATGAACTCTTTATTTCATAAGAATATTGTTATTGTATTATGCAAACACTTAGTCTTAACTACAATTTCATTGATTATCTGCTAAGTTTTAATCATTAACATTTTTGCATATTCATAATTTCAGTAAAGTAAATAGTTCAGTAAATTCTGTCACAAACTTTTAGGTACTACTGTTAATTACCACAATTTTTAATTACTAATTCAAATTTGTGTGGCCTTTGGAGATCGGCGACACCCAAGCGTCGTTGCCGACCCTTCAGTTAGGAGTAGTTAAAAGTAACAGTTTTTCTTGGTAAAACATTTTAGGCAATCAACATTAAACTGAAAAGTTTTTGAAAATTAGAGCAAAAATTGTTAAATTATACCTTTTTGTGAAATAAGTTATATGTTTTAGGTTAGGTAAATTACAAAGATTTACATATTCATATACTTAAGTAATATTGTGGAGTTGGTATTTTTTTTAGTGTGATTGTATTTCTGATTGAATATTGTTAAGTTGTAATATTATAATAATAATGAACCAAACCACCGATCCCGCACCGTTTCCCTAAATATCAGATACCTACCTAATTGTTGAATTAGCCATTTGTCAATAAATCACTTTAAACAAAGAAGTTATGTAAGGAGAGATGGCTAACTGATATGTCATACTTTGGTTTGTAGGTATCGTGTTACCTATAAGTATGTTCTATTAATGGAAGAAAAGGGCTCGAGTTACTCAGAAACCCACTCCATAAGATGATTTTATAAAATATCGGCATCATTATCGTGCCGTACATATTATCATCGTGTCGTATTAGAATGTTGTTAAGTCACATGGAAAATTAAATTTTTTAACCTCTGTAGGGGTCTTATTATTATTATTCTTGGGGGAGTATTATTATTCTTTTGCCAAGATAGAAGTCGCGTCGGCGTAGTTTAACGCCGACGCGACTTCTATCTTGGCAAAGTATTTGGTCTAGTATTTTTACATGAACGAAGGAATACTACTTACGTTTAATACATTAACACTTACGAGATCAGGGTGCTTAGACAAGTTGCCAATCGCTAACGCTTCAGAGAGGGAAAACTAGTAGCGTATCGTACTAAGCGTTAGCGATTGGCAACTTGGCTAAGCAATAAGCATCCAGGGGGGCTACCACGATCTACTAATACGATTCAGTTTAGGACGTAATCTGAATCGCGATGTGTCAGTTCCATAAATAGAATAACTGACAAAAACTGACAGGCCGAACCTAAACTGAAGCGCATTTAAAGGTGCATTCAGAACAAACGAGCATTCGCTATTCTAACCCCTTACTCTACGAAATTTGATCGTTACACAAAACGTGATTCGTTGATTTCGTAGAGTGGGGGATAAAATAGCGAATGCTCGTTTGGTCTGAATGCACCTTAAGAAATCGTGGTATCCCCCAGCTGACCAAACAGCTGTCTGCAGTAAAATTTGAGCTGCATTATTTTTTGTACAGTTTTTCACCTTGTACTCATTATACCTATAGTTATTTGCGTGTCGTGTCAGCGTAATAGGGTTTCGAAACAAACACTATCGAATTTCGAGCACGCATGCGCCTGACACGGCAGAAAATCGAGATTTTAATCAATTTAAGTGTCAGTGGTTTACCATAAACTGGCAAAGTTAAAAAAAAAGTGCGTCCTAGCCTCCTCGCTATTGTGTAGGTAGAGCAGAAAATACTGTCTTAAAAAATACAAAAAGTGGGTCGAAGACGATGTAATGTTCATTGTGACAAACATTGCCAACTTAAGGGAGGCTAACTTTAAATTACTTTGCAATAAAAATTCATAGTAGGGTACTTACTACAACCAACGTTTAAAGTAATATTGTAAATACTAATAATACACGCGGTATTGTTTACGTGTTTATTAAAAATACTTAATTATTATTTAGAGGCGTAGAAGAAAGACTTTTGCACCTCATCCAATCGTATTAAGGTGCATAATGTATAAACTAATATTCAAAGGTTGCAATCTCAAATCACAAAGGCCTAGTATGACTTACTGACGTTAGCCAAAGGAAATGTACCTACACACATTGAATAGTTACCATGAATCAGCGGTCAATGACCCCGGCAAAAAATGGGACCTCTTCGTGACTACAGGATTCGCAGCCTTCACCAACGACGTTCAACTAACCAGCTTGCGGAGTAGGAATACATTTGAATATCACTTGACGTATTTCCACAGAATATATAAGTATTTCGCCGGTATACTTACAAAATCTCGTATCTGATACACTGAATTGATGGAAAAAACAACCGTATTTAGAGTACAAGAAAGGTGCTTATTCCGTGAATTGATTGCTGTAGATCGATTTGTAGTTTTAGGTAAATCGCGAGGAATCATTTAGACCACTTAGGTACCTATTTTGTGTCGTTGAGATGCTAATTCGCGTTACTGTTACGGGTACTGTATTTGAATATAATTAATACTTTGTCAGTTTGAAATCTGCTATAATAAATTGAATCGGAAAGGATATCTTGTAGATTATTTAAAAAAAAAGAAAAAAAAATGGAAAACAACACGAGTTCAGCTGATGGCCCAGTATGCAATACAGTAAAAATAGGTAAATTAATAAGAAGCGATTGCAATATCATCCATTATTTAGTTTTTATGTATTGTCATGCCTTCCTAAAGTTTCTCAAGAATTTACTCTATTTGTTACCGTGCCGTTCTGTTTTTAGTTGCCGTGTAAACAAAACTCACACGGGGGTTAATGTTACCTTTATCCACAATGAAAGGGGGATGTCTTTGGGGTGAGAGGAAAAATCGATATTGGTAACTTGAGCTATTCTCAAAATGATTTGTTGTCAACAGCATGTTATTATGACACCAATTGCGTAAAAAATAAATCCGAATCTGGTATGTACCACGTGAAGTTTCATAAAAAGCAACATTGAGGCTTTCAATACTGCTGGAACTGGGCCTCTCTCCAAAGACTTGGTACTTAGGTATCTACAGATCATTTTCACATCATATGAAGCATTCACATAATACGCAAAAGTCTATCATATGTAAATAAGTACCTTTTGATAAGATAAACTGGGTGATGTTTCCATTTTATTGATGATGTCAAAATCGATCAACTCCATTTTTATATTGCGTATTTTGTCTTAGTAGTAAGGTAACCAATTAATAAGTACCTACTACAATTAACTAACTATCTAACTCTCAGCATTATTATAATATTATTAATCTACATACACTAATATTTATATACAGTTGAAGATAGTAACTGGTCGATTGGTACTAGAAGATAGTACCGCGAACTTCGAAATTAGGAAATCACGAGGATTCTTCTCTGTTACTCCAATGAAGGCACCATAAGAGTGACAGAGACAAATCCTAAAAACATTGTTGATTTCGAAGTTCG
>JALPQI010005801.1:0-65839 GCA_025490895.1 Thaumatotibia leucotreta | reverse complement strand
ACACATTACAGCTGAAATTGCAGTGACCTGATTTAGCTGCCAAAATTTGTGTAATACAATTCGCTTTGTTAGGAATGTACACAAACGTCATAGAAATGACGTTGTCAAAAGCGTTTAGTTTCTGAATCACTAACACTTAATCATTTGGTAGCACTTTAACAATGAGACCAACCCAGAAAGTTAACATCCGTGCTAGAATCAACCAAAATATACAGGGTGACATCGGAGTCGTGATCCAAACTGTGAGAAACGTGTTAAGATGGTCTTCCTAAACAATGTTCTCTATGGGACCTATATGAACAAACATACTTTTTTTACGACTAGTAAAGTTCGAGTTCATTAATATGTATACATTTCTCCATACTAATCCTTTCCAAATGTGTTTACATAATTATGAAACGAGACTGGAAGTTATGAACACTTCCGCACCGTTCGGTATGGAAACAGTTTTTTTTTTTTCGCGATATTCATATTTGTTCCATGGGAAACCTTGTTGAGAATGACCATCTTAACACGTTTCTCACAGTTTGGATCACGACCCCGATGTCACCCAGTATTGTTGACAGTAAGTTCCTTGAGGTAGGTATCATTAATTGGCTAGAAATGTAAAGTTTTCTGAAAGTATGAATATTATATTTTTTCCTGATAGCCGTCATCTTAAGGTTCAATAAAATATGGCTCTTTTATTTTTATTTACTATAAATTGTTAATAATCTTTTTTTAAGTGAGTGAAGTGACATTTGTGTAGTTTTATGCATGAATAGAGCCTAATGCGTTCGTCCGCAATCAGTACCTACCACAGATAAAATATAGGGAAGATTCCGTGTATTAAGACATGTCATACCTGAACAAACTATTGTCATCCTTTACCATCTCAAGATGTATTCCAAAAGGAAAAGAGACAAATAAGGTAGCTCTTACTTGGTCTTGAATTCTATCAATGACTCCATTTTCTTGAACAATGCTACCAACCTGACTAGATAAAATGTCATTACTATTAGTGATGTCCAGTCTTCATCGATAATAATATTTTTACCAAATTAGGTAGCGAATACAGTACCTAGGAATAAACCTTATTTCCTCAGCTTATTTATTTCTTATTTGTCAGCCTCCGTAGCCTAGTTGGTAGTGACCCTGCCTACGAAGCTGGAGGTTCCGGGTTCAAATCCCGGCGAGGGCATTCTTTGTGTATTTATTTATCACAAATGTTTGTTCCTTGGTCATGGCTGTCTATGTATTTAAGTATCTATATGTATCTATCTATTATATATATCGTCACCTGGTACCCACATCACAAGCCTTAATTGAGCTTACCGTGGGACTAGGTCGATTTGTGTAAGATGTCCCAAGATATTTATTTATTTATTATTTATTTATTTATTATTTCCTACTCGGAATCACGATCTTCTGCGATCCTTAATATGTCATGATTTCTAAATCTACATTTTAGGATAAAAATAAAATCACAAAATTAATGAAATTTTATCTTTAATTAAAATGTCAACTGTCATAAGAAGTGTTCTGTCTAAAACGTATGCCACTAGTTGGCGCCACTTAGCGGTAAGGTCTCGCTAAGAAACAATTATCTAGCCTCGAAGAAAAACTAACTAGAAGAAGGTCATTTTATTTTTTTACATAATTTTATTAACCCGTACAAATCTTTAAATATGGTAAGTCAGAATGTAATCACTTATTATTGGTATTTTTTCCAATATATTTTGCTACCCTCTTAATATTCCGTACGGTAATTTCTTCTTCCTTAAGGTTGTCTGTAAGAGATCGCTTTTAGCGATAAGACCGCCTGTTGTTGCTCGTTTTTTTTTTCTATTATTGTATTTTAATTTTAAGCTTGTTTGTTTTGGCACAATGAAGAATATATTATTATTATCTCTTTATTTCATTAATTTCTTAGGTTAGGTTTTTTTTACAATATGTCTATAAAAGTAAAATAAAATAAAACATACAAAAGCAATACAAAACATGTAAACATAATATAAAAAACCTAACCTAGAGAGCCGCCGGCAACGGAGCGGGCCCAAGCTGCCGGTGGTTAGGGCTGCAGGGAGAGGAACCACCGGACTATGCGCGCCGTGTCCAGGATTACCGCCTTCTGCATCTGACCCTTGACCCAACCATCTAGCGAGAGCCTCTTGAGGTGTTGGTCGAGACTCTTCGCTATGAGACCATTCGCAGAAACAACTATCGGCACAATGATCGCCGAATCAACCTCCCACATGTCGGTTACCTCGTGAGCCAAGTCAAGGTACTTACTGGCTTTGTCCTTCTCGGCCTTCACGAGGTTCTCGTCATGGGGGATCGTGATGTTGATGAGCATTGCACGGCGTTGCGATCGATCTATCAGCACGATATCAGGCTTATTGGCTACAATAGTCCTGTCAGTGATGATGATGATAGATCGATCCCAATAGAGCGTGGCACGACCATTTTCGAGAACTGCCGCAGGTGTGTACTTATAGTAAGGCACTTCGAGACCCACAAGGCCGTATTGAAGAGCAAGCTGCTGGTGTATAATCCTGGCTAGGAGGTTGTATCTGTGCAAGTACTCGGTGTTAACAATCTGAGAACAACCGGAAATAATATGCCTGAGTGACTCACCGGGACGGCGGCATGCCCGACAAATGTCGACCGTACCGTCCTTCAGGATATATTTCCGGTAGTTATTCGTCATGATAACCTCGTCAGCAATTGCACAGGCGAAACCCTCGGTTTCTCCGAAGAGGTCCCCGAATCGTAGCCAGTTCACCGACGCGAGCAGATCTACATCAGGTCCCGTGAGGGCCTTGTAGAACCGCCCGTGTAGCTCCTTGCTCTTCCATACCGCCCTGCGGTCCTCAGTGCTTAGTACCACAGGTCTGCGCCAGTTCTCTTTTGCCAAGGAGAGCGGCGTGAGGTTCAAGGCCACCACATCACGATGCATCCCGCACTCATTGTTAAGAAAATAGTTTCTAAGATTGTACACCTCGCGGTTGTGGAGGTTTTTGGCATTTAGGAAGCCGCGGCCCCCACACTTCCGCGGGATGTACAATCTCATAACTGATGAGCGCGGGTGTAGCATTCGATGTGCAGTAAGCAGTGTACGGACCCTTCGATCCAGGGCATCCAGCTCGGTCTGAGTCCACCTTAGTATGCCAAAGGAGTATGTGAGTATGGGTATTACCCAGGCGTTGAAGGCGCGCACTTTGTTGCCTCCTGACAAAAGACTGTTAAGTACTTTTGTGAGCCGGCTGAAAAAGCGCTCCTTCACCACCTGTCTAATTCCCATATCTTCAATACCCAAAGACTGTGACATACCAAGGTATTTATAGGTTTCTGCTTCCGAGATAGATCTGAACGACATTGTCTCAGAAAGCTGTAAATTTGTTGAATTTACTACTTTCCCCCGCTGCACATGCATAACCGCACACTTATCGACACCAAATTCCATATTGATGGCACTACTGAAAATTTCTGTGGTTCGCAGTAGTTCCAACAAGTCTTGGCTATTAGGCGCAAATAATTTGAGATCATCCATGTACAGAAGGTGAGAAATGACTTCACCCTCTCTCCGAAGCCGGCAACCTAGTCCTGAATCCTTCAGCAGGGTACTGAGGGGATTCAGAGCTAGGCAGAACCACAAGGGACTCAGACTGTCACCCTGGAATATTCCTCGCTCGATTCTTATGAAGTCCTGCGGGCCAGAGGGGCCATCCCCGCCTCCTGGTTGACGAAGGACTGTGGTCCACTGCCTCATACACGCGCCGAGAAAGGATCTTAAAGTTGCATTAACTTTATACAGCTCCAAGACCCTTTCCAACCATGAATGAGGCACCGAATCATAGGCCTTCTTGTAGTCAATCCAAGCGGCGGAGAGGGCCCCTTTGTTACGCCGGACTTGCTGGCAAATGGTCATGTCGATGAGGAGGAGCTCTTTAGTACCACGGGACCCAACCCTACATCCATTTTGAGCAGGAGCCAAAACATTGTTCGAAACAATGTGCGTGTTAATTTTTACTCTCAAAATGGATGTAAGGAGCTTGTACAGTGTGGGCAAGCACGTGATGGGTCGGTAGTTCTTCGCTTCCGTGGTACTACCGGACTTGTAGAGCAGGAAGGATACACCAGTTGTTAAAGAAGGTGGCAGGGAACCGAGCTCGAGGGCTTGTTGGAATTGCGTTGCCAATCGTGAGTGCGAGCATCGAAACCATTTTAGCCAGAAGTTGTGCAATCCATCCGGCCCAGGACTTTTCCAGTTCTGAGTCGTGCGGATAGCACAACTTACGTCATCGGGGCTGATGATAACTGCTCCCATAGGTTCGATGGTCTCGCATTCACGTTCGACAACGGTCATCCATTCACCCTCGGTGTGTCCGACGGGCACTGACCAGATACTACGCCAGAAATCACTCATGGCAGTAGCATCCGGCAACCGCGCGTCGGACACACGGTAGTCGGTTTCCTCCCACTTTCGGTAAACCTTCCTTTGGTCACTCTGGAAAAGGCGATTCTGCTGGAATCGGTTTACACGCTCTCTGTAGCGGCGAATACGGTTTGCCCATGCATAAACCTTCTGCTTCAGAAAGTCGATGCGCTCTGTGAGGTTGGCCATGTAGTCGCGGGGTGCAATACCCGTTCCCGCGAACGCCTGGTTCACAAAGCGCATTACTCGGGGGCGGTTGTTGCCCCCCCTGAAGCAGATCAGCTTTGCAATGAGAGTCCTAAACGAGTCGATACGTCGCTCGATCCGCACCTGCCATGCGGGGACACCCCCAGCGGTCCTAGGTGCACGGTCAGAGTCCGGAAACTTGACTCGAGCAACACGGCACGCCGCGATGGCCCCGCAGTACATGATCGAGTGCGTATCTTCCAAATCTTTACTGGATCGTATATACGGCCCCAGTAAAGCGTTTAGGGCTCCCATCAACGCTATATTGCGCCTATTCATGGGCAAACGTGGTAATCGTGGCCTAGAGTCGGGTGTGAAGCGATGCTGCATAATCGCCTCTTCCAGAGTCCTCCTCAATTGCTCATTGTCTGAAGTACTCACACTCATGTTCGTAACGTCATCCCCGTCGGCACTGGGATCAACCCGCGGTGCCCCCGGTGCCACGTCGGGTGCCGGCACCGGATCCGGCGACATGGCGGGCGGGTCCCGCGCCGAAGCGGAGGCCGCACGAACAGGGAGAGCCTCCAGGCGGAGCCGATCAAGTGTCGAGTCATCCAGCCGCTTTAATCGTTGGATGACTCGCACTTGATCCGATAATCGCTGCGCAGTCACATTTATGGTAGGTTCAAGGGCCTGAAACAGAGGAAGCATCCGGACACGATACGCGGATAGATTAGTTCCTCCCTCTGTAGCCCCATAGTAGGCGCGCATGACATTCTCGTTCATGGATTGAGACCATTGCATGCGTCGCACTACACCACCGGCAGCGGGAGCCGTGGGCGGGGCAGCATGTCCCGCGGGCCCCAAGCGTGCCGGCAGCGGTGGCCGTCCTCGTCGCGCAGGTGGTCGTGGCGGCGGCGGCGTAGGTCCGCGCTCGTCGCTGCTCGATCCGCTGAAGTCGGGCGCGGTGGCGTAATCAGCACCCGACGAGACTTGAGAGCTGACTGATGTTGACGAGGCGGACGATGGTGTTGGGCGTGCGATCTGTGGGGACGCTTGAATCTTGCGTGCTTTACTGCGCGTGTACATCCTGTGGTATTTTGATAAGTACGTGTCGGCACTAATCAATGGCGTATTATATTATTTTCGTCAACTGTACCCATGATTGTATATACATTATTAATTGTATATACTTTATTATTATTATTATGCGCGTACCCTTGCCTGACACAATAGCTTCAAAATGGGCGAAGCATATTTTTAAATACTTTTTAGGTAACCAGTCGTCTGCCTTTTTGATATTTTTGACCCATAATAGCCTTTGTTCAGTGTCCTATGGCGACCTGTTGGAAATTAAAAACATCGATTCATTTTCTGAGTTGGCTATCAATACATTTATCGATATCACGATCGGTCTCTTAGGTACAACACTATGCGATACAAATATTTGAATCCCACTATTTATAATTACATTACGAAGGCAAATACGAATGGTTAATTCACAAAACTACACACATGTATCCGGCAACAATCGATTATCGTTCCTTTTCACTTCCACCAGTAAAAAGTTTCATAAGACCATCCCTTTCGTTCTTGCTATTATTATTACGTTGTCAAATCCATATCCATATTCTAAATCCATGCACTCGTGTCATCACAGATTAAATATAGGGAAGATTCCGTGTATTAAGACATACCTGAACAAACTATTGTCATCCTTTACCATCTCAAGATGTATTCCATAAGGAAAAAGAGATAAATAAGGTAGCTCTCCTTGGTCTTGAATTATATCAACGACTCCATTTTCTTGAACAATGTTACCAACCTGACTAGATAAAATGTCATTACTATTAGTGTTGTCCAGTCTTCATCGTATGCTTTTATCGGCAATAATAATATTTTTACCAAATTAGGTAGCGAATACAGTAGGAATAAACCTTATTTCTTACTCAGAATCACGATCTTCTGCGATCTTTGATATGTCATGATTTCTAAATCTATTTTTTAGGATAAAAATAAAAACACAAAATTATTGAAATATTTTCTTTAATTAAAATGTCATAAGAAGTGTTCTGTCTAAAACGTAGCGGTAAGGTCCCGCTAAGAAACACAATTATCTAGCCTCAAAGAAAAACTAACTAGAAGGTCATTTTATTTTTTTACATAATTTTATTAACACGTACAAATCATTTAAACACGAAACTATAGGTGCTCTGAGAATTTAGACAAGTTTCTGGACCTGACGCCTCAGTGCTGCCACCCTGGTGAACGGCATTTCAGAAAATCCTCATTATAACATGTTTTATGGAACTTATCATCCCTTAAAGCATACCTAACAATTTTCGTATGATGGCTTCTTTATAATTAATCAGTCGACACAAGTATCACATGAGTGTCATTATTAAACTAAACTTAATTTACTTTCTGGTTGACATGACATTGGATGATTACCAAATATGGTGGGTACTACGGGATCAAGGGTAAACCATCAAAAAGGCAGATGACTGGTGCCCTAAAAGTATTCAAAAATATGCTCCGCACATTTTAAGCTGTTGTTTCAGGCAAGGGTACGCGCATAAGTGATTACATTCTGACGTAGTACCCACCATATTTGGTAATCATCCAATGTCATGTCAACCAGAAAGTAAATTAAGTTTAGTTTAATAATGACACTCATGTGATACTTGTGTCGACTGATTAATTATAAAGGGTTTACCCTTGAATCGCCGACAAACATTTAATCGAATATTGTTTCAAAGACAACGATTCAAGTATTTTCATTTCATCGACAAGTCGTTCTGTCGAAGAATCGTTTCCAATAAATTTAAATCAAGGACTTTTAAATGGTACTTGAGTTATTTTGTGTATAGCTTATATCGAGGTTTTTTGTTACGGGATTTTTTATTTCAATTTGTTTTAAATTTACTAATATTTATTCCGCATAATATTATTTCAGTTTGTAATATTTCGTTATCGAATCTAGACACAGTTACATCGGAGATTCTGGGTTGTAATAAAAAAAAATAACCTCGAAGCCTCTAACCTAACCTATCCGAGTCGGATCTGCCCCGAAAGGTTTTGTTCGCTCGCTTCGCTCGCTCACTCGGCCATTTTTTTAATTATTGTTATTATTTTCAAAATATTTATTTTCTAAACTACAATTTATGAACATGTGATTGAACATGAACAGGTTGATTTTGAGAAAAAGTTTTTCCTACAAAACATGCTTATTTTAGCGTATTCTGCAAGCTAAATTAATAAAAAATACGTCTCATACTGAAACCAACATCCATCGAATTTTTTCTAAGTCCTCAGCCCCCTTTGCTATAGTTCAACTCAGCCGAAAAATGTATAAATGTACGACATATAAAAATGTATTGTAGTAATACGTCGAATAAATGAATTTCAATGTTTAGTAGTTTAGACAATTAAAATAATTTGAAACAAATCACTGACCAAGTGATATTCGTTGAATAGTTTTTCAGAGCAGTAAAAGTTTATTAATTGAATAGTATGTGTAACAAAAAAATGCCAAACGAAATTCCTATTACTGATGTTTCGATGAATCGTTGTCGATGAAATGAAATTCGAATAAACGTTTGTCGGTAAAATGAATGGACACCCTTTTTGATATCTTTGACCCATAATAGCCTTTGTTCAATGTCCTGTGGAAACCTGTTCGAAATTAAAAACATCGATTCATTTTCTGAGTTGGCTATCAATACATTTATCGATATCACGATCGGTCTCTTAAGTGCAACACTATGAGATACAAATATTTGAATCCCACTATTTATAATTACATTATGAATGCAAATACGAATGGTTAATTCACAAAACTACACACATGTATCCGGCAACAAATATTGAATAAGATTTTCAGTTACTTTTACCTTAATAAGGTTCGACATCTTAAAATTCAAGTCAAAACTAAATTACCGGTGAAACGTAATGTCTTTATTTTGTTCATTCAGGTAACCCTGGCGGTTTTTACACCCTGGAACCACACAAGTCATCACTTTTATCACATTCCGTGCACTTATCGAACAGAAATATACATGAAAAGCTTTATTTTAATCACTTTTACTATTTGCGGTTTAGGTGCACTAGTATAGCCAAACAAACATCGTTGACAGGCATTGCCGGCGTCACCCACAGATAATATAGACTCGGTCTATCAATTTATATGTCTATGCGTGTCATTCATTAATTTTTTTTCTATTTCATTGTACCTGTCCCGGACGAAAGCATTAGGCTCTGGCCTACTACCGCGAAAATCGAAATTCGGAAATTTCGAGGATTTTTCTCTGTCACTCAAACGAAGGCGTCATTAGAGTGAGAGAGACAAATCCTGGAAATTTACGAATTTCGTTTTTCGCGGTAGGGCCGCTGTTCGTCCATAAAACTGCACAAATGTCATGTCACTCACTTAAAAAAATATTGCTAACAAATTATTGGACATACAATAATACATTGTGCATCAAGGGAGGTAAGGGGGGCCCGACGCCGTAGGCAAAGGGCTTTTAATAACTCGAGTTAGTATTCCGCTTACCGACCGTGATACATACAATGTTTTTCATCACACTTGCCCCAAAAAAATTAGTTTTAAGACAAAATATTATTGAATGATGTACTGACATTTCTATTACTCCCTAGGGAATTTAACTTTTCTATTACTCCCGCTACGCAAGCAAGCAATGGCGCGCTTAGACAGCAAGTGTGATGAAAATAAAATAACTGCATTTTCTTGAACCTTAAGACGATGGCTATCAGGGAAAAATATAATGTTCATACCTTCAGCAAACTTTACATAGCCAATTGTAAAAATAATAAATAAGTTTAAAAATAAGTCGACAGGCGGACAGGCAGCAACAGTATTAAGTAATAATTTTCTAGGATAACAGTAGAACTAGAAAAGGCGGAAAATTCAATTTTTTCTAACCAATGATCGTCAAAGGCGTCCGGCAGCAAAGCAGCCTCATACATTTTACGTGCCTTCACTAACCGAACGAACTGTACTGGCCACAACACGAGCGCAGCATTATATAAAAATAAATTTGAGTTTTTTTGACAGGTTGCGCTTGCGCTATTGCTTGGATTCACTTCCTAAGCTACCAAAGAAACACAATTCTGTGCTGAAATAGTAGGTACAATTACGATAGTACTAAACGACGGGAATATTTAAAATCGACACGAAAATTACGAATTTCCTTTTCGCACGTGTACCTATCGTAGGTTTTTTTTGATGTGCCTTCGAAATTTTCAACCTGACAAGAAAGGAACCACTTCTCGCACTAGTACGTAAAAAACACCACATGTACTGAAATAGTACAGTCGAGGAAATTGAATGCTTAGCAGTTTATGGCTCACTTTACATTGGACGGTGCTTAGTACATATAACACAACTAAATTAACTTGAACCGCAAAATGCTAAACATTCAATTTCCTTGACTGTACAGTTCTACATTACGATAGAAATACGAAAAAAATTAAGTTCTTTAAACCGTCACGAGTTACGTTTTTCCTTTTCGCACGTGTATCGTACGACGTTTTACAGTACATGTGGCACTCCGAAAATTTCGACCTGACATAAAATGAAACACTTCTCGTACTAGTGCGTATACAAATCTCACCAAACGCCGAAATGCCTAATTAGACAACAAGCTAAATACAATTCATTCACCTTTATGTATTGATAAGTAATTGACTAGTTCACAGACGTTACGTACTAAATTGGGTGAATTGGGTCCCTTTCCATAAATAAAAAAAAATCAAGTTTTCCTAAATGAGTCGGAAAATTTAAAAATTTTCTTAAGTTTTACTTTTTAATTAATGTAAATGCACCTCGTATCCAATCCAGGCAAGGTTAGCCTGTTCACGCGATCCTTTCGTGATTTTCTCAGGATCGTTTGGCGGTGTTCATTAATTGACATGTTCCGATGTGTCGTAAAATCGTGATCGGGCCAGGGTTCGGAGCGACACGAATGAGTGCTTTAGCCCGGGAGCTTTGGTTCAAAATATTGATTCAATCACGCTTTATACTTAGTAATCTAATTCCTTTATAATTCATCTTGAAATAAAACTATGAAAAACGGATAAACTCGGGTATATTACTTCATCATCATGTCAGCCGAAAGTCGTCCACTGCTGAACATAGGCCGCCCCCAAAGATTGCCACAATGACCGGTCCTGTGCCACCCGCATATATTACTTAATTAAATATAACTTCATCCCGACGTTTTGAACACTTTACACTACTTTACAGGGTTCGTGGTCTGCGGGCGACAGAGAAAATATTATTCATCTTATTATTTTGGTACCTAAATTATTTTCGTGGAATTCTATATCGTGCCGTGGAAATCTACGTTCAGGAATAGTCAATAGTACCTACGAGTAGGTAACTGGGTATACCTAATAAGTATGTTAAGTAAACACTGGTCAATATGTGCATGAAAATGGATACCTATAGGTACCTATGGGTCGATTGTCGAAATATGAAATGCAACATACTTGTAATAAATGCATAGAGAAGATTGTGTAGCAGGAGGACACACACTACAATTATATAGGAAGGTTTAGAGCCCTTAATTATTCCTGAAATTCTTTAAGAAATGACGAAAAGAAATGATGCATAATGTATATTATACAGTTTCGAACTACCTCCTGGTCCATCAAATATAATATTAAAATTCGTCACAAACCGTCACCAAGGCGCTAACAGAAACTCCACGATATCTAGAACACCGTCACATGATGCAACCATCATATTTTGACCTCTAAAAACTATAATGTACTGATTAATCAGAGCTCAAGAGAATTTAGTATATATTCGTGCAACACTATTAAATAGTTATTTATTATACAAGGGGGCAAAGTTGTTGTTTAACTGTCGTGCCAATATTGAGACCTGAGCTAGCGAAAGATTCCAAAATTGAGCCACGAGCGTAGCGAGTGGCTCAAAAACTGGAATCTTGAGCATTGCGAAGGTCTCAAGGCACGAGAGTTGAACAAACTTTGCCGCCAAGTGTAATACAACTTTTTTCCCCTCACTATCGCGAGGAAATATGATTACAAATCTCATCCAAATGTAAATTAACTTAAAGAAACTATTTGAAACTCAATGTCGAAACGTATCGTAGAATAGAGTTACTTATGGAAATTAAATATTGCCAATGGCTTACAAAGTCACATGAGAAACGACCAATTTAACATGTGAGCTCCGATTGCGCATGTTTACTACGGTCATACAGATCCACTTATACTAGGCAGTAGGGGGCTATAGGAATTAGAGAAATGTCAAATTACTTTATTCACAAGTGTATAAAAAGCGTTTTTACCCGCTCGTATTAAAGGATAAACGAGCGCTTTACGAGCTAGTGAGGGGAAAAATGTATTACATTAATAATAAAGCTAACAAGGGAGACAGGTTATTTTCAGATTTCGGACGTAGGTTATATTATTATGATACTGTGACATATTAATTATTAAACCATTTATCTTTCACTTCTCATGTTCGAATAGTGTGTTCCTATTAGATTTATAAAGCGAGACTAAAATAGTACCTACATTGGCTACATTTAACGATAATATAATAATATGTACGCATTTTTTATGATTTCTGTTTTTTTTATCTACAACTACCTAAGTTGATTAGTTAACTTATTAGATGCCGAAATATTTTTTATTAGCTTAGGTAGAGACAGTAAACTGGGTGAGTATAGATAGGGTGGGCCAGTGATAAGTTTCCTTTTCATCTTAATCATTTACTTACATGAAATTTAAAATCCCAGGTTGCTTAGCCAAGTTGCCAATCGCTAATGCTTAGTAGCGTTTCGTAGTTTTCCCTCTCTGTCACTCTTTCATATTAGTGCGACAAAGACAGTTAGCTGCCTTTCGTTTACGATTGACGATGAAGCGATTGTCAACTTGTCTAAGCACCCTGGTCGGCAAAGGTGTTAGGACTGTTATTAGGTCGTGAGAAAACGACGAGCGGTATGCATGTCTTTTTTGAAAATAACGGGTAATATACATGTGGCTTAAATCAGATTCACCTGCGACCATATAACATGGACATCTAACGCCAGCTCAAAAATGCCCCCAAAATCAATTGTTCAATTGTGCCAAGATGGGCAGGACATAGCGCTTTTCTCAACACCGCGCATATTTCGGCGCAACATCTTTGACAAATGTTTATAGAAAATAGCCAATCAAAAACTTTGATGGACCAATCACAACTATTTTTAAAGGGCGGTTTAAGTTTTTATAGGGTGACATTTAAATTCATTGATGTGATACATTAAAGAGGGGGTGACATTTGTCAACTAAAATTCAGGACCGTTTTGGAAAGGCAATTTACTATGGCGTGCGGCTTCCATGTTTTATTTGTTCGTAGAGATTCACTAAACTTATTCGTAATAGTCTAGTTCAAATTCAATTTCAAACACAAATCATAGAATGTTTGCGGAGAAACACTAAATTGTAACGAAAAATGTCAATTGTTAATTTTTACTACGAATCAATATTTCTAATAGCATAACTGTGACTAGTATGATATAGTCTAGTATAGTAATGTGATAAAAATGCCCTTAAATACTATTAGTTACATAAATAATTTTCTGAAAATTAATTTTATTAGGTATATCTGAAACCAGTCCGAATCCAGCATACTTCATATGATGTTTTAGTATCAAAATATGATCTGGACCACTGAAATAATTCCCTTGCATAACAAAATAAAATAAAATAAAATGTCAGTCAAGGTGGGGAAAAAAATAAAAACTATTACTATTTGACATGGCTTTGATTAAGAATATTTATAATTATAAATCGTAACTGCATAACAGTCATAATTTTGTTGTTGAGGTAAATGAAACTAAATACGTACGTAATATTATATTGTTATTATCATACATTACCTACTAAATAGTTACTTACCACATAACGTCTCCTACATGCGCGTCACTAGGTATCAAACTACGTCTAAAAAGCTTAAAAATACCTACCTATAAGGAAAAGCGATCATGACAGCATAATTCAACAAGGAACCCCCGTTCGTCAAGAGTGGAGTAGGTACACGTAGAAAAATACACGTTGTGCATATCTAAGTAGAATCCCGAAAAAAAAACGCATGATGTGTCATGCTTGCCCAGCATGGTGATTATGGGCATTATCTCCTAAACCGTCCGCGTAAGTCGACCCTATGTCGAGCAATGGACTGTGGACTGAAATAGGATAATGATGTGTGTGTACAGTCGGGTTCAAAATTGCATTGGCAGTTTATGAATGAATTCATTCATAAATCGTCCATGCAATTCTGAACGCCACTGTACCTAGAGTTCCATAGCCGCTCATTAGTAACTGAAATCTTTTAGGTGATTTTTCGTTAGATGACGCGGGGATTTAGGCATCTATCCGGCAGGGAAATCCCATATTTTAAACCCACTGGTTTATATCACAAGGCAGACAGTCATTTACCTAAAGTCATAATTAATCATAAATGTCAAATTCCCAGTTCCTTTACGCTATTGAGATTACAGAAATTTACATCAGCTAAGAGAACAGGTAGGTACTTACTTATCCAAAATATCTGATGAAATGTTATATTAAGTATATGAATAAAAAATAAACAGTTACAGATAGCCACGTGGCAACGGTAAAGAAACGTTTACATCGACAATTAATATAATTTTCATCACGCTTGCTTTCTAAACGCGCCATTGCTTGCACGCATCGCGGGAGTAATAAAAAAGTGATATTCCCTAGGGAATTATAAAAATGTTATGGATACCTATTACTACTTATTCTGTCATAATTATTAACTTAAATTTAATAAGATAAGGTTACAGAGAGTACAGTTAGTCGCCCATTACATTTTCCTTATTACCAACATTTTAAGTATACGGTTAATAGCGTAGTGTACATTTAGATCAAAACAGAATATTAACCTGATATACATAGTTATTAATATGGTGAGGTTTACCTAATAATATTTATGTAGTACCTACTTAACTCCTAAGTACCGTAAAATCACCTAACTATAGTCCAAAAGCTCTTAACTATGGTCCAAAACAAAATCAAATGTTTCCTATAAGGTATGATTGTTCTATTCTATTCATAGGCTAAAGTTCCTCGTTAATAATTATACAAATTTGGACAATTCAATTCAATTCAAATTTTTTAATGACAATAATAACACATGTCAAATATACTTACAACTACATTCAATAATATTAAGAGTAACACAATTAACACAAAAAAGTATTCGAAACATAAAAACAATTAAATAAGCTAAAGTAAAATTCGTCAATACTATAAAAAGCATTTTTAATCAAAAAGTCCTTTAGTTTTTTTACAAGCACCTCATTGATCTCTTGGGCTTAAGCAATTATATATTTTAATGCCAACTACCCTCAGTAAGTGCGACGATTTTGCTAGTCGGACTAAGACTGGATTTAGATCGCGGTCCGTTTTTCTCAGGATCCGGTCGACGCGTTAGCAACCTCTAGAATGTACAGGGCCGGATTTAGAGGTTGAGAGGCTTCGGGCAACAAAGGAGTGGAGGCCCCCTGGCCCTGGCTCCAATAATTTTCCAAATAAAGTAGACAATTTTTTTCAGTCAAGTTTTTCAATTTTTTTTTTCTGGAAACAAGTATAGATTATTTTATTATTTAACAAACATATAAATATAACCAGAAACGAGAATTATCTGAAAATAAATTTTAGCGTTAGCGAACGGAATTTTCTGAGCTTTATGCGCCGAAAAATCGTTGATGATTTCGCTGACATCTAGTTCACGGAGTAGATCACTTTCAATACTCAAAAAAAAATTACCAGTTGAAATTTGAAACATTTTTTTTCTAAATCTCTATTGTGGGGGCCCCTCTTTCGTGGAGGCCCCAGGGTTGTAGCCCTGGTTGCCCCCCCCCTTCCCTAAATCCGGCCCTGAGATGAGTTAGAATTTTCAATTTAATAAAATGCTCCTTCTCCGGGGTAAATGGCGGCACCCCTGCCAATATTCTTACGGCATTCTTTTGCATTACAAATATTATATTTCTGTTAGCCGCTAGCCCTAGGGCCCAATTCTGTAAGATGTCATGGAATTTACGTAAGCGTAATATGCCATGCGAAGATTTTTACGCGAGAGCGCAGGGGCAAGCCTACACAGTGCAAAAGAGGCTTGGGCCAATCTACCGGTGAGTAAATCAATATGCACATCCCATTTTAAGCCAACATCAAATTCAAAGCCCAAAAACCTTGCATTTTGCACTTGGGGAACCATTGTTTTATTGATAACTAGGTCAAGAGGAGACAAAACCAAAAAGCTGATGAGTCATCATTAAGACCTTTTGACTGAACCTTAATTAGGGCCATAGTTATTGGGTTAAAGAACATTTTATTTCTCAAAAGAAATGTTACATTTCACTTATTGAGAAAGAGTTGACAAAACTGGTTTTTCTTCTGAGCATTAATAATTAATAAATTTAACTTTTAAATGTTATAGTACTCGTCAATACGAGTACTATAACATTTAATACCAATGTCTTAGGTGGTTTTACATACCTATAGCTTATTCTTTAGCTAAACTGAAATAATTTCTCATAAGAAAACCATGTGACTGCCGCCTTAAAGTCAATACACGTCGCTCATAAAGCTTAATTGCTTAGGATAAGGCTTTTTCTTGGTTAATACGCACAACAACCTTCAAATTGTATCAAAATGACGTCTGTGTGATGAGCACGGTCGAATTACAGTGATCCTCGGATTAGGGACGGATTACACGAGACGGGCAAATATTTGTGACGAGTGATGGTCATTGTTTTGGACTTAATATCTTGATTGAACTGCTGTAGGTACGGGTAGGTTGCCTTTAGCTACGTAGTCGTTTGAAGTCACCGCGGTCGGGGAGTTAATGTCCGAAAAACACTTTTCCTAACCTTCCTAATGCAGGTACACAGACATCTTGTCATTAGGTACCTATTATTTTACGTAAAATTTGTATTTGTATATGATTTCTCGGCCTGAGGGTTGTGTAGTATTGATTCAGTTTTAAGAGTGTTTAGCGCTATTGGTGTCCATGTGCCTAGGTCTTACGGCTAAAAAAGGGTTAACCAAGTTGAAATACTCTTAAATTTTATGGATGTAAATAGTAGGTACTAAATTGGTTTTTTATCAAACAGGCATAACCCTGAAATAGTCCCGGTAGGCACCAAGTCACGGGGTCTGATGATGAGATCTCGGAGAAATAGTATTTTTTTTTACTTTCGTGTAATTAATCGAAAAAGTTATGGTGCTTACCTTCATATTAATACATTATTATTCAAATAACAATAGGCAGGTGGTATGGTAGGTAGACACTTAAACGGACAAATTATTTTTGTTGAGGTATAATACATTTAGTGAATAAAAAATCCCATTAATTGATAAACGCAATCACGACCTAATACTCGTATTTATAATAATCAAATAAAAAACTGACTAAAAATGTCCAAATATTATATAATTTGAATGATAATGATAAGCATGAATAGCTCTCGTCACGTATGATTCAATCTGCTTAATAAAACAAACGCAAGTTTATGTAGATAATGGTTTTTGTGTGTTTATTTACATTCCTCTCTTATCTCTAGAGTACGATAAACTGTCACTAGGTATTCATTGTTTGAGAGAAAGAAAGTTAGAAATGATTGGGTAAAGGAAAGCATCTATTCTTTCAGTCGTTTCTCAGATAAGTCAGAAGAATTCTCAGAAAATAAAGAAGACGATTTTTTCACCGACAAGACAAAATATTATACAGTACCGGTCAAAAGTTTAAGTTCACTCCATGATTTCGAAGCAAAATTGACTTTTGACAATATTTTTTTTCAGTGTTAACAGCAAAATATTTTTTCTACCGATGTCTTGCTGATTCGAGAGCTATTTAATATTAATTTCCCATAAAATCAGGACAATTGTATACATCGGATCTGATAATAATTCTTAGGCAAGGGAAGTTGTAAGTTTTTGATCATCATTAGTATGAACATCGCGTAGGCTTGACTACCAAAAGCTGCTGCCTCAGTTGTCTGAGCTATTCGAAAGTAACGGTTAATTAAGAAGGAATAGGTCTATAATCAGTCACATATTCATTGAAAACAAGTGTGGACTTAAAAGCTCGAAAAATGATAGCCGAAAACATCGATTTTGTATCAAAATCGTGGTGCGAACTTAATTTTTTGACCGGTACTGTACGTATATTCTTATATAGGATAGATACTGATGCTAAATCGGTCATTCATACTAAAATAATGTTCCAATCGGGTCACTCACATTTTTAGGTCGATCATTTTCTCAGCATGTTTCGTTCCATACATTTTAGCGTTTTAGTCGATATGGATGACCTTATTGCCTCGTATCTTTATACCACTTCAATATCTAAGCGCCTTTAATATTGCAAGCGATAAAGTGGGACGTTTTTTTTTTTACTAAAACCCTCACATATATCTTGCGAGGAACTTTTTCAGGAGCCAATCGCCATGGATGCGCCGTAAGACTGCAAGACATACGCCCTGATATATGCCCCATGGCAGGCCTGGCCAAGATGAGTGGCCATAGGATGGCGGGCATGGGGACGCCTGCCATCCTTTACCAGCATTAGGCCACTGAAGGCGGAATGATGAAGGTGAACATGGGGCCAGAAGGGCCTCCGGAGGCGGTGCTCCGCAACTCGGAGCGGTGCTGGTGGTGCTGCAGATGCAAGCGCGAGCGTTCCTGCAGCCCACCGTACAGCACAGCGGCGGCAGACGGAGAGGTTTGTTAGTGGGCAAACTCGGGGTCCCATCAGCCCGTAACGAGGAGTCCCACATAACCACCCGGGTCCGTCCCCACACCCGGGTGGTATGCGTAACGCATTATTCCTCTCCTTAAAAAAAAAGGCCTGGCCAAGATTGCCTTCTGCAATCGTATAGGTACCTACGATAATCGAAAAGTCATGCGAGTACAATAATGTATGGCAATGGCCACGTGATTTTTCGTTTGAATCTGTCATTAATTTTAATAAAGGACCATGCCCAACTTTGTATGGAACTTTGCCCCAAAGTCAACACAGCTAAAAGTTACATTGTCAAATAGGTTTTTAAATCTACTTCATTTCATTCTATGGGCACCAAGATGAATTTCATTGCAGAACTGAGATATTCATATTTTTGTATGCGTGAATACAATCTATAAGAAATACTGGTGTTTAATAATTAGGATACCGAAGAAAAAAATGAATGTGCATAAGTGATTGTATGTTAACCACCTCACTTGCTTTGTGTTTTTTTCTTTTGACAACAGCCTGTATTTACTAACTTTACTTTATAACTGCACTACCAAAACAAACTAAGCTCTGAAATAGAATTCGAGATCAAAAATGTAAACAAACTATGACAATGACATGACATTATATTGTCGATATTAAAGTGACATTCCAGGTGTATAAAACGTTTTATATCGAATGTATTTTTCAACACCTTTGTAAATTGAGGTGGCGTTTTGAGATTAGCTTTTTATTTTAAGTTATTTATTTCCACACTTACAATTATCCTTACAGGTACTAAGCCTAAGACAATGTTTTATGTGTAGGTGTAGATACGCGAAAGTCAAAGTATGTTCGACACAAAAAAATCACATTTTTAAACATATTTTTGAACATGGCTACAAAAAAGATACGGCTGAGTATTACAAAAATAATAACTAGAAAATTTGCTAGAATGATGTGAATAATCAACATAATCAATGTTTGAAAACGTTTCGTGTTATTTTAATTTTTAGGATAGTCAGAGAACGAATTTCAGTCAATGTCTACAAGTCGCAATCTAATCCCTTTCGATTAATAAATAAAAATGATTCATTTGTAGGTCAAAATATTAAAATCTGTATTAATGTCCCCCAGTAATGCAAAATTTGGCGAGTTTTTTAAATTCATAAAATAGTCATTTGGATCACCATCTTGTTTTGATTTTTTTAAGTACATAGGCATAAATACGAACCCTCTTAAATGGTTCTTAGTATTCTTACCGTATTAAATTACGAACAAACTAGTTATTGTTATAGCTGCGAACCAAATGTTTAAAACTTCTTGTCATTGCCAGTAGTATAAATTAAACATCTTACATTTTATTAAAACTAGACAAAGATATTAGTAAAAATATAATGTTTCATATTAAAAACTAGTAGCATAATTAAAAAATATACGTACAGTTAGTGACAGTAAAAAATATTTTTTTTAAATAAGTATTTCAATGATTTTGATTACCCACCTCTCGCGAGTAGTTTTTTGTGGTGGTATCCCATTTGTTTACATTTTTGATCTCCAATTCGATTTCAGATCTTAGTTACCTAGTATGTAGTGGCTAGATCTGCAGATTTTTTCTACTGAATTAGCTCGTATTCAGGCTGACAAATATATGAATATCTCAGTTCTGCAATGGAATTCGATTTCGTGCCCATATAACGAAATGAAGTAAAGTTAAAGACCTATTTAATGATCTAACTCTCATGTTTGTTGGTCTTGGGGCAATTTTGACGCATGGTCCTTTATTAGGTACCTACATATCGCATTACGATTTTACGATTGCAGAATGGCATCGTGGCTAGGCCTGGATGCTTAGCCAAGTTGCCAATCGCTAGCGGTTAGTAGCGTAACGTAGTTTTCCCTCTCTGTCACTCTTTCATATTAGTGCGACAAAGACAGCTGATAGCTGCCTTTCGTCTCGTTCGCTGCTTTTCGATTAAGCGCTAGCGATTGGCAACTTGGCTAAGCATCCTGCTGGGTTTTGAATAATATTGAAGAAGGTGATGAATTTAACAAATATTAAATTATTATCTAAATACTTACATAGTCTAATCAATATTTGTTAGAGAATCGTAATATTGCGACATCTTTGCGTGTTCATTAACTGAGGAAGTGAAAAACAGGGAAAATTTTATTACACCCTATTACATATAAATCCGATCTCTCAATCACATTAAAATGCATCATCAAGAACAGTTGTTTACGTCGTAATATAAATTTTAAAGCAATGAAGTTGCCGAGCGATGTGAAGATCTCCATTGCAGTTTAGGATAATAGTAATTTATTATCCAAAACTGGAATCTTGAGCATCGAAGGTCTCAAGGCACGAGAGTTGAACAAACTTTGCCGCCAAGTGTAATACAACTTTTTTTCTCTCACTATCGCGAGGAAATATGATTACAATTCTCCTCCAAATATAAATTAACTTAAAGAAACCATTTAAAACTCAATGTCGAAACGTATCGTAGAGTAGAGTTACTCCTGGTACTTAAATATAGGCAATGGCTTACAAAATCACCAATGATAATTGACCAATTTAACATGTGAGCTCCGATTGCGCATGTTTACTACGGTCGTACAGATCCACTTATACTAGGTAGTTAGTAGTGGGCCATAGGAATTAGAGCAAGGTCAAATTACTTTATTCACAAGTTGATAAAAAGCGTTTTTACCCGCTCGTATTAAAGGATAAACGAGCGCTTTACGAGCTAGTGAGGGGAAAAATGTTTTTGCGAGTACGTGTGTAGGCTTATTTTATGTTCAGATATTATCTGTAACGCCTGTTAGAAGAAAACAATATGTATCTACATTAAACACAGATCCGAGTTAAAATTATAAGCAAAGAAAATAACTAAACTAAATAGTGATTAAAGTAATCCTACTGCTTGAAAAGCTAAGTACAACAAAGAAAACCACAGACGATAAGCATTAATATAATTAAGATAACTTAAAAGTATACATGTAAGCAAATTAAAAAGGAAAAAGGAATTAGATAAGTCGTACAAATTGAAAAATATTGGAAAAGCAAAGTAAAATACTTACCTATATACGTTCTTACTTTAGGCTAGATATGTTTTAAAGTAATGAAATCGACCAATTGCAAGTCTTGTGGTGTTAATCCAGCTCATCATAACTACGTTTTTCTGTCCATTACTTAGTCAATACTTGTTATTTTTTTTTTATATCAATTGCGGCAATAAAAATGCATTATTATTATTACCTACTCTGTGGAAATATCAACTCCACGCAATACGGTTACTGACTTACAGTCCGATGAAAGACTAGAAGATAGAGGGACAACAGAGGTACTATTTTATTAGGGTTTCGTAATCGCCCTTCGTATGCAGAACTATAAACATTTATCTACGGATCAGGATCCTATGGACTGCATTTAGTACAAACGAGTAAATATTGTTAGAGCTGAATATTACCAAGCAGCTTTCAACTATTTGTCAGGAGAGGATACTCAGATTCTTCGGGTAAATCATGCGTTTTAACCAGCATACTCTCCAAAAGAATTCCCGGCAAAGTCGAAGACTGAATACCGAATACCGAGGTGGAATACCGATAAAGTGGAGTGACACCATGAAGAAAGCTTGTGATTCCATGCAGATGGCTGTCCACTGGTCTCGATCCTCATCCATGAGGGACTGAGAAGAAGAAGGAGAAGATTACAGTACTTGGTTATTCATCGGATAAACAGACAGAGCCTCGAGTCTGTTCATGGATGTCCCGTCTACGTATATGTAAAACATTTTGTTCAGTCAGCTAGACGACTGGCCCCTCCCTTGATGTCTGTATTTGATTTTATTAGACTTAAATTATGAACCTAACATGGTTAACCTACAGAACTAGGTAATATCTACCAGAATATTAAAGTAAACGATGTGTTTTAAATAGTAATATCAAATTCAGAAAAGTTTTACATTTATATTTTTTTTAAAGCAGTACAGCTTTAATGGTACTTAACCATACAAGTTATCTGTACAATTGTACTTGCACGCTATATGACTCTATACATGTAGATCACGAGTAGGTGTAATACCCTCTTGCCGTCATTCCAGAATTTAGAAATCCCCAAACACCATTGTGACAAGAAGTCACTGTGACGTCACGATAGCCAATGTGTTCAAAGAGGTAATTCAGTGACTACTCTTTTCAAATAACGCACTTAATATTGTTTTCCTGCTTAAGTGTTAATGTTCTAAGCCCTTGACTAAGCTGGGATATCAGTAGAATATAAGTACCTGTCAGAGCGGCCTCAAAGTGAGACAGTACATTACAACTCAAGTGCGAAAAAAAACGAATTTCCTTTTCGAACATATATACTACGACGTTTTTCAGCAGAGATGGCCCTCTAAAGTTTCGACCTGACATTAAATGAACCCCGCGTTAGCGCGTAAATAAAGCACTATCTGTACTGAAAATAATTATTCAATTTGATGAATTTGAAGAATCGAATTCATCTAATTGAATAATTATTAGTAAGTAGTAGTAGTTAGACTAGTGAAATTGTGCTTTATTTACCTATGCTAGCGCGGGAAATGGTAATTCATTCTATCTATTACGATATTACCTACTATCGTAAGATAGGGTATGCAGAAATAAGACTTCATGTTATTTTAAAAAGTTAGTAATTGTGCATTCACATATTCTCTAAAAATTGCTTATACTAATCGTCAGTAGAAAAAAAAAAAAATAAAGAAACCTAACTTGCATTATTCTATAATCACACACTTTTAGAACACAATCTGGGTTTTATTACGAACTTAGGGCCTTATTACACTTGCGATTTACAAGCGAGGCGAAAGCGAAGCGTACGCGCGGCGTGTTCGTCGCGTGCCCGCAACCAATTCGCCGCGATGGTGTCGCGATTACGCCGCGACCGCGTGACGAATACGCCGCGACTGCGCACCGAGTTTGCCGCGTCAAGAGTTGGTATCCATTACGTAATAATAAATCTTATTAGTGACTGTCCAAGACTCAGATCACTCTGAGCGATTTACTGACGGCTGCGCAGCGTATTCGTTACGCGATCGCGGCCAAATTGCAACGCGCTCGCTTCGCTTTCGCCTCGCTTGTAAATCGCAAGTGTGATAAGGCCCTTAAACATAAAAAAAATATCTGCCAACGTGTTTCACGATCACGGTGTGTCAAAGACTGCAAAACTTATGGAAAGTCAGCAATAGTTGTTTACATACCTACTTTTAGATTCAGACTCTACTGATGATTGGCATACCACGTCCAGGAATTGAACCCACTCAAATATAATCTCTCTCTATGCTCTGGTTTCATTAAATCCTAGATGAAATACAAAAACTGAGCCATGAAACACCCTGTATTGACCGTTACAATTAGAACGAACTAAAATTAATTATACAGTTAGAGCTGTTGAAAAAAATTGCTACCTAAACAAATGCATATAATAAGCCGTTTTCCTAAAAGCCCTCACGTTAATGACATACTGTATAAATAAAGAGGCAAAGGACCACTTAATTCCTGTCATTACTATCTTGAGTTTTCTACCACTCAATTTCAATTGCAACCATGTAAATAAATAAAAAATGGGTCAAGAGGATCATCAAGCGAATAACCTTGCGTTAGTAATTTTTCATTTGATCGCAATTTATTAGTAAAAGCATGGCTAAGATAGCTGATTTTCTGAAGAGGTGAGTGTTGATTAAGGTCAGTGCGGGAAGGAAAGTCCGTCATATGGATCTTATACTGTTCAAGTAGGGTCGGAAATCAGCTGGTAGACGGACTTTCCTGATAGACGGTCTTACCCGCATTAATTCAGTACCCGTACCATAAGTTGGCAAGTTTACTTTTACTTGCAACTTACCCGTCAACTGGAAAACTTTTTTTTTTCGAAAGGAATATTTTTTTTGTACGGGCTTGTCATCGTTTGGATAAACTACCAAAGTTAAAATCCAGCCAAGTGTACCATAACTTATCTGGTTTTTAGCTTAGGGCCTTAATTTGAATAAGTTAAAAATATTCAGATTTTTCGCTTTTAGTCACTGTTTATTATTAAATTTTGTGATGGGCGTATCCGTTAGTAATGTACTGTTAAGCGTATAAACATTTACCTTATGCCATTGATACAAGGTAGAAAATTGTATAGAAATGTAAGTACTTGACTGTACATAAGCTATCAATAACAAGAGCAATGTCGGTAAGCGTACAATGTTGCAAGCACACGTGAAGTACGATCATTTTTATTGCTTTAAAATTCTGAAAAAACAAAAACTACAATTTTACTCTATTGAATAAATTGACTGATAACGTGGACAGTTCTCGGAGAAATTAAACATTACTTTCCTGTTTCATTTAAACCGTCGAACGAGCAAGTTCAAACGGTAAATGTTAAGTAATAATAATAGTTCGTTAGGAAACCCATGAAATTACGAATATTATACAAGACCCCGGGATTTAGATTTCGCACATCATTGAAAGGCTTTACCGGCTGAGATGCCGAAGAATTCGGTATCAGTGTGTGATGTAACTCTCAGACGTGTTTTATCAAATTTCAAATCCTCATAATCCAGGCAGTAAACGAAAATCTTTCCCCCAACTCACATAGCATCATCACTGCGTCACGTCAATCGAGGTACATATAGTATAGCAGGCAATAACCTTACTTATTATCCTTTACGGCGAGCAAATGCGAGTCGTCTGTCAAACATCTAGAGCGGGTATAAAAAAAGGAAGTGCCGAGTCGCAGGCGCACGCGCCGGGAAAATCATTCGATCATTCGTAACGCTCGGGTCGAACCGTTCGGAAAACTGCTCGATTTTCAAAATGGATTTTGAATTACGAACTCGTGTGCCAGTGTTAAAGTGTACGAGGATTTTATAATGTGCGAAAGAGTACGACTTAAAGACTTTTTATTTAATTGAAAGTTGCATTTGCAATGGATTATATGGATTGTCTGTGATTATTTATATTTAAGTTTATTTGGTTGTGATCGTACTTTAATTTATTGAAACAAGTTTTGAAGAAATCTCATCAAGATGATGTCTAAAAAGCAACTCGCGTGCATGCTGGCACTGCATATTGTGTATCTTTTAGTTGGTGCCAGCATCTTCTACCATATAGAAAGTCCTTTAGAACTGCAGCAGCGGGCTGAAGATAAACTGGAAAGACTAGAAATCCAAAGTAAGTGGTGATATGTGTCGATAAGTATTCATATTCGCTTGGTGTCCTTAAACTAGTTGATTCTACATATCGATGCCAGCAAATTAGTACCTAAGTACTCGACGCGTCATACAAGTAGATACAAAACATCAACCAAGCACTCATCTACGTAGGATGCCCTGAAAATTTCGGGAATTTAATACTTAGGAACGTATATTTGACATGTGTTATACCTCTTTCTTACAAGCATAGTCTCATTATTCGAAAACACTGGCCACTTAGAAAAAAAAACAATGTCCGATTTTCAATTGTTTTTTAAAGTCGTTGAGTCGCTGGTGAAAATGGAGCTGTCCCGCGAAAGTTTTAGAGCAATGATTTATTATGACTTTAAAAGTGGATTAACACAACAACAATGTGGAGACGAAACCTGAAAACAGGTACAGGTACTAAGCCATGTAGCGTCCGGTCTCTGAGTGTTTAGGATATTTTATTCATCAATTTCATCATGCTTAAGTTATCAATCAATTCATTTTATAGTTGCAATAAAATTGGAGCCCAACAAAGTGCTATATTTTGTTGTAGTCCTAACTTCGCAAAGAACCACACATCATTTTAGCCGATGTAGCATCAAGTATGAAAAGCGCGAGATAATACAATTATATATTTGATTTCATACTTCACTAACAATATCTGCATTGCATTCTATTTTTTTCTTTAGAGATATTGGATCAAACGGGCTGTGACTTTATTCCCTGAATTTGTGATCAATTGATCATGGTGATAGGTACCAACAACAATAATACGCCAAAAACATTTGTTTCTGTGCACCTTAGGCAAATAGTGGATTTTCTTAATCTTTAACAACTGTTAAACATAACTCGTGTCCATGTCCATACAATATTAAAGTGCTAACAAACTCTCAGGTTCATGAAGCCTATTCATCCGTACGTGTCTTATCTAGTACCTAAACAATTTCCTACAATTTCTTCTTTTCTATTGTTTCTATTCAAATTTTCACATTTCCAGCTGTAAACAACTATAAACTTGATTATAAGACAGGACTCCATAATTGGTTAAATATAATATAATATTATTTATTTTGTGATTAAATAGAGACACTTAAAAAAATTAAATGATGGGCAGCAGTATCACTATGGGATCGCCAACCCGCTTGCCCCGCTTGCTTGGTGGCGGTTATGGGCATTTATCTTCTAATGCATCCATAAGCATAGTTAATAGGAGAGGCCTACGTCCAGCAGTGGTATTACTAAGATCATCGCTCATCGTGATCCACAATAATGACCACGACCACGACCACTCTGACCAGAGTGTACCGACTGAGAATGAGACGTCTAATAATATCGTACCGACAAGTATAATATCGTACCGACAGAGAAGATAATCCCTGGCTGGGGATCGGATAACGGTTGTTTCTCCATACAAAAGAACGGTTCGAATTCCGTTATTTTTCGTTCTTCGGTATATATTTTTTTTGTTAATGGGGTAATTAAAAAATACGATGTTAATAATTAATAATGACATAAAATGTTAAATGTTGAAAACTACATAAAAATTGTAAAACATTTTAAAATATTTAGCTATTTCGAGGTTTTTCTAAAAATCGGTTCCGATCCCTGCGTCCAGCAGTGGACTGAGAAAGGCTGATGACGTATTTGTGTGTGTGATGTGCGATAATATGAGGTGGCTTAAATGTTGCCCCTAGTCTCCTAATTTCGGCAAATCTAGTGGTTTAAAGAAAAATCGTGTATTTGGAGCTTAGAAACTTGTTTACTAGATGACAAGTAAAGATGGATAGGCTGTACTTGTATCCAGTAGCTAATCAGCACTAAGTGAATTAAATGCACTTCATGATATCTGTCCACTTCTACACTGATGCAACCGCGTGTTGCAATGAAATGCCTCGGTCTCATTACTAGTTATCTCTAAAAGGAATGATCCAATAGAGGAATTTTATGTAAGTACTCTGAGCCTTTTAATTTTAAATTGCTAATTTACTGTCCTAGGTTAATAGGTTATAAAATAATGTTATTACGAATTACATACAATTAAACACTGCTTAGATACAAACATGAAATATATTATAATGTTAACTACCTATGCGGATAAATCAGCTGAAAAATTATCAAACAACAACAACAAAATGATCGAATTTCAGCAGTTAGGTATTTCATCGCGTGAACAATTTAATAAAAACCAGATGCTGCATGATACCTACATAATAATCGCAGGAATATAAAAAAGTCGTTTCTGTGCCTGACACATAACGTCAGGATGCTTAGCCAAGTTGCCAATCGCTAACGCTTAGTAGCGTATCGTAGTTTTCCCTCTCTATCACTCTTTCATATTAGTACGACAAAGACAGTTAGCTGTCTTTCGCTTTACGATTGACGATTAAGCCTTAGCGATTGGCAACTTGGCTAAGCACCCAGATTTTCTAAGACAAAAAGTCATTTCTTTTATTTTTAATAAGGCTATAAATAACAAAAATAGTGTTTGATTAGTTTCGAGAACCCATACACTATTGTATTGTGAATAGGAAAAAGTAGCACAATTATTTTTTGTAGGGTACTTGGATGACAAACGCTACACAAAAACATTTTTTTTTCAGAATGCTGTACTGAATGGGTCCTTAATTAAAAATAACACCATTTTTGCTACACCCTGTAAACCATTGAGCAACAGGTTGCAGGATTAACTTCTAGAGCCATAGAACTGCTCAATTAGTGATAGTATATTATAATGAAGAGTTTATTTTGTCAAACAAATATCGTGTATTTGTTCCTAATCAGGGTGCTTAGCCAAGTTGCCAATCGCTAACGCTTCATCGTTAATCGCAGCTAACTGTCTTTGTCGCACTAATATGAAAGAGTGACAGAGAGGGAAAATTACGTTACGCTACTAAGCGCTAGCAATTGGCATCTTGGCTAAGCACCCAGATCTTACAGTAACATTTTCCTAAGTACCATTATTTGACCCTACAAATGAAAAGTTCATCATTCCATTGCGCGCGCGCGTCTAAAGGCATGTTTTAAAACTAGACAGTACTCTAACTTTAATGGCCAAGTAAAATAACTAATATGTAGTTAATGAGGCATAAATAAACGACAGAACAAATACTCCGATCATGCACAGTCTTTACAACCTTAGTCTAAAAATTACTTTTCCCTTTTCCTGAAACATCGTTCCACGTCCGTCAGTACGTGTCTGTGTCATCCATTGTGTGTTTATTTCCACGGGGCGGTAAAAAACACGGCAATTGGCAACAATCAATTGACTCGACGTACAATTAACTCGGGCATTGGAAATAGCATCGTCTTAGCTTTTGCAGCGCACGCGATTGTTGTACCTATTTGGAGTATATCTAACGGATGCTATGTTACACAAAATTGTATTAAGGTGATATTTTGCGTATTTTAGCAGTATCTGCATCCTATTCAGTTGCCTCTTTGTATTTTGTAGTGTATTGTATTCTGGCCCTTTTCCGCAATGCCTATTTTACGTGGTCCCAACAGTCAGAATTAACCCTCTGAAATTCGACCAGTGAATTAAATATCATTCTGTATAGTGACCTGACACTTTATAGAAAATATAGATTTTGAATTCATTGAATAGTGTAATAAAATAACGTCAATTAATTTAAGTTAATAATTACTTGTAACTATTAGTTATAGAAATAGCGAGCTCGCTACTTGCACAAAAACCATAGCTAGGTTTAGGCGAGTAGTACAGAAAATGTAAACGCATGTATTCTATCTTTTTCATTTGTTCAGTAAAAAAAAACTTCATATTTTACCCAGGACACTACTTATTTAATCTACGTTGCATAGTAACAAAGTAGGTAAATTCTCAACTCTCACGTGGGCTTTAAGAGGTCATAAAAACAAAAGAAAATTAACAATAACAAATTACTCACCAAACGTTGTTTTCATTTTCTTAGCTACTCTTAGTTGTAATTTAATATTGGTAGCTTAAATAGTACATGTTTTTCATCATACTTGTGAACAAGAATATAAGTTGCAAGACAAATTATTATTAAATGACGTACTAATATTTCTATTACTCCTTCCTTAGGGAATTTCACTTTTCTATTACTCCCGCGATGCACGCATGCAACGGCCCAATTAGAAAGCAAGCGTGATGAAAAATACGTCATCAATTTTGATCCTAGCGCCATATTTTTTAAGGTCAAATTATTATCATTATAAACATACAGATACTACATACAGGTACATAAGGAAAGAAAAAGGGATTGATTCCTTCTGTTTAATTTTATCACAAATTGTAGTAGTTATATAATGCAGAAAAAATGCAAATTATCACAAAAAAATTTTTGGACTTCCATAATTTTAAAATCCCGATTCTTGTATGATTGTTCCCCCGATTGAATCCCGATTGTTGATTTAATGTTTCACGTCTCATAATAGATATTTGGTATTCGCACCAATCGATACAGGCCTTCTACCATCAACTTCGAAATTCGAAGATTTGTCTCTGTCACTCTAACAAAGGCGTTATTAGAGTGACAGAGACAAATCCTTGAAATTTGCGGATTTCGAAGCTCATGGTAGGGCCGCAGTAAATATATACAAGATTAGAAACGAGCCTATATCTATATATTATCGTGGTAAGGTTGTTATTTTATATCGAGGTTGGTATAATATATTATCGAGGTTGTACCTATTGTACCTACATAAGTTTCAAGAAGCACATTGAAAATAAGCACCAGTCATCATCAGCCTATGATAGTCCACTGCTGGACGTAGGCCTCTCGTATTAACTATGCGGTTAGACGCCCATAATGCCCATAATTGACACGTGTGGTGACGGCAGTAAGAATACATTTGTCACCACCCCAACTCCTCCTGCGGGTGTCGTAAGAGTCGACTAAGGGATTAAAGTGTCACTGACCATTCTACAACATTGATGATGGGCAGCAGCGTCATCATAGTGGACACATTACTGCGATCGCCAATCCGCTTGCCCAGCGTGGCGATTATGGGCATTTACCTCCTATTGCGTCTATATGCATAGTTAATAGGAGAGGCCTTCGTCTAGCAGTGGACTAACATAGGCTGATGATGTCACCTAAGTTTTGAAAGTCAAATATCTATGCCATTCGGGTGCCAGATTTTTTATTTAGTGATTTATGTTCCTTTTATCTACATTCTTCTAGAGAGTGTAAAACGATAACATGGTAATACAATTTCGTTTTACAGTTTCAAAATCGCCAATACGAGTCTCATAAGATTTAGTTACTCGAACGCGGAAAAGAATACATGTTAGCTATTACAATTAGGCCAACAATATTTGTGGAACAGACAGATTAAACAGAAAGTAAAACAGTCAACAAAACATTTCACGTGTTAATAAGACTTGCGAATCATAAATGACACATAAACAAACATTTCCAGTGATAATAAAATTCTACACAAGCATTTTGTGCGTCTCGTGACGATCTGCGGTGCCATCCCGAGGGATGCTCGATATGTTCCCTCTTTGTCGTTCTTGTAAGTTCGTACAGAGGTATGACAGAGAAGCAACACGTTGAAAGTGGTTCGGTCTATTTTCATGCGTTATTTTTACACGCTGTTTTTCCCTACATTGGAAATGATTCTACCATAGACACCCAATCGGTACAAAAGGATTTAAATTGCAATAGAGTAGCGCATTATTAAAACGAAATATGTCGCGGCTATATAGACTTTTATATTCTCATAAGTGGGTACTAGTAAAGGCCAAGCCACACTGGATGCGTGTGCAGCACGTGCGCGTGAGCGTGTGCGTGGCGTGCGCGGTGTAACTTATATAAATGAGAAAAACATAACATATATCGTCAGTTGTAATATGAATTAATTAATGTAACCACCAAATGACGATTTTTCAGGAGGGCCCAAAAACGAATTTGAGATTTATAAATTATGTTGTATCTTTTTAGTTAATTATCCTATTGAAATTATGTTTATCTTGTTTGTTTTATTTTGGAGAGGTCTATTTCACGCACAGTTACTAACTGCGACCACAGTTGTAGTTCAGGAAATGGCTGGTGCTTACGTTAAATATTTTGAAAAAAATGTGGAGTTACGTTATTAATTTAATGAAAATTATCAAAAGTGGTTTTCGTAATTTAGTGTAACTCACAAATTGAAACCAAATTGCTTATGAGCCATACAGTACAAATGGCGCTTACAGCATTGACATTTATAAAAATATGGTGAGTACATTAGGAAAGACATATTTTGTACATATAAATTCGTACTTACGTTAAAATAATGTCTATGATTTTTTGAAACCGTTACATACGTTAATAAAAAAACGTAGAAACCTAATAAAATGGCAAAGTTTTTGTTAAGGTATTCGACATTTTTTTCTGAATATCAAAATGTTATATACACCTTTCGATAGAGCAGAAAATTTGCAGTCGAACGGTATACTTAACTCAATTTCGTCATTTTGGTGGTTACAGTAATTCATATTACAACCGACGATATACATTTATTCTCAAAATAACTACAATCACTACATAGTATAAAATAAAGTCACTTTTTCTGTCCCTACGTCCCTTTGTACGCTTAAATCATTCAAACTACGCAACGGATTTTGATGAGATTTTTTTTAATAGATAGAGTAATTCAAGAGGAAGGTTTATATGTAGGTATAGTACCCGTGCGAAGCCGGGCGGGTCGCTAGTCAATTATAAACAAACTAGAATTAGGTACATACAAAATTAAATTCAAAAAGTATAACTGAACTAAAACTAGATAAAAACTAAAATAAAACTAAATAAAATCTAAAATAAATCAAAAAAACGCCCTGCGGCATGGTACCCAGGACGCTGACAGCATTTCCTCGCTGGATTGCCAAGATAATCAGTTGAATGAGGAAGCTGCCAGCCCTTGGGTCTCCCGTGGCGTCTCTGAGTCTTTACGATAGGTCTTTGAAGAGACTCAGAGCGCTAGGACCCCACGGACCAAAGGTCTCGACGCCGAAAGGAACTAAATTATATTCGGCGTCGAGACCACTCTATTTTCTCACCTTGCATGGCAACTGGCGTGCACGTGCGAGTGACCAGCAAGTATGAGATATGACCAGAGATCGGACAAATGTGCGTCATTGTTCGCAATAATATGGACATGGCACTAAATTTGATTGAACGAATAATTAAACGAATAATTTCTTGAAATTTGATGTCGAAGCTTTGAGGTGTTTATTCGCAAAGGTTTTCATAGTTACCCGTGTCAAAATAGTAGATTATGGCACAAGTGCGAAAAACAGATAATCCGAAACGAGTGGCGATGTTTTAAAACACAATCGAAGGGAGTGTTTTAAATCGACACGAGTTACGAATTTCCTTTTTGCACGTGTCTCGTACGACGTTTTTTAGTACAGATGGCCCTCCGAAGTTTTGGACCTGACGTAAAATGAGCCACTTCTCGCACTAGAGCCTAAAAAAGGCACCATCTGTATTAAAAAGGTAATTTTCTGAAAATGATTAAATGAATAATTATTCAATCAATTTTGGAGTCATGTCGATATTATTGCGAACAATGACGCATATACAATACAATACAAAACTCTTTATTGCACACCTCACATGTAATAAAGAACAAAAGTTCACAAAACAAAAGAAATACAAGAAACAGAAGTCACAAAAGGCGGCCTATTTGTCCGATCTCTGGATATAACACATACGATGCTGCACACGCTTCCGGTGTGGCTTGGCCTTAACCCTTCGTCTGTGATAAGGATCCGTACGATAGGTAGATATTGAACTCAAATCAATTCATAATTTTAATTAAAATCCATTGTACTGATACTTAGCAACCACAGACGAAGGGTTAAAAGATGGGAAGTTTATCTCGCGGCGTCATACTGTGACACCAACGATGTGCTAAGTCTGCAGTTACAATTTGCGTTTATACGAGTACGTACCTAGGTATAAATGTTTCTTTCAAAATCATCATACACTGTTGCAGTATAACGCTAAACGAACAGCTAATTACTTATTGAATTGATCATTGTTTTATGCTCTGACATTTTTTCTGTTGCACAACAGCCATTTGCCAATCGAGTGAGCGAGACGGGCTGAATTTCAAAGTCTTTGACGCAAGTAACCATGCCAAATGTCGTTCAATTATAAAATTTATATACTATTGTCTACATTGCACAGTGAATGTCCACGATATATTCTAAATACCTACTACACTCGCAGTTAAATAAAACGGGGTTAATTTTTTCATAGAAAATACAGCAAACATGTTAATTACACATATTAAAAAAAAATACGAGTAGGTGGACTGTTTTTTAAATCAGCTTGTATTGGCATTTTTAGAGATATAATATATATTATTATGTTTATAAACCACCAAACCAAAAAAGTATAAGTACGAGTTTTATATTATGACTTGCAATTGATATATGTATATTCGGAGTCATCTGATGATAAAGTTATATTTGGGCTGAAAAATTCAGAGATAGTCCAACACAGACCGTTAATAAAAACGATTCTACTTCTAACACAAACATTTATAAAATTATAAATTTTCGTTATTTTCTACAGAAAAATTTCGCTGACCCGTATTATTTGACAAAGAGTAGACATAATTATCTACTGTGCCTCTTGTACCACCACTAGAACCACTAGAGTACTTGGTGGTAACTACTGGGAATATTTTTCCCACTAAAGTATTTACTGGGAAAAAGAAATCCCAGGAATTTTAATTCCCAGTTGTTCCAACTGGTAACAGGTGGGAAAACGCATCCCAGTTGTTACCACTGATATCAGATGGGTGGTAACATGTGGGAATAACCCATTTAGGTCAGTGTGGGTAAGTCCGGCATATTTTATTTTGAAGGAATGTCCGACATATGCGTCTTATACTGTTGAGTTTGGGGTGGAAATCAGTTGGTAGATGGACTTTCCTGATAGACAGTCTTACCCGCATTGACCTTAATTGAAAAATAACAACACTCTGTAGTGTCATTTAGTACCATATACCGACTGACAACCAAAATTCTCCATAATTGTTAGCAACGTCGTATTATGTCGCTATTGAAATAGAACTGAGATACGGAGATTTATTCTTTCTTTCTTTCTTTCTTCTCAACCGACGATATAATATAATATTATTATGACTCAGAAACGGTCTCTGATATACAGGGTGGCCCATTCAAATCGGTCAGTATGGGAAAGACTGAAACTATAAGACATACGAAGATTTGTTCTTAGGAACCATGTCACCGATTTTGATAAAAAGAAAAACTGCATTCATACATTTGAAAAATAAAATGTACCCAGCCAGGGAATCGAACCCGGTTGTTTTGAAAAAAATAAACATACACTATTTCTATTCAGATATCGTTTGTGTAGGTCTTAAGCAGTAAATTTCTCTAAGAAACATGATGTCTAAAATGAATGGAATTCATTGTTTTCACGTACTTAAATTTATTTTACTAGGTGTTTATTGTGTAAATCTTAAGAAAAAAAAAACTTTTTTCTGTCATATTTATCAACGCAGTTTTTCTTATTATCAAAATCAATGACATGGTTCCTAAGAATAAATCTTCGTATGTCTTATAGTTTCAGACTTTCCCATACTGACCGATTTGAATTGGCCACCCGGTATAATAGGTTAAATACACGTGTAGTTAGTTAATTGATTAGGTAGGTACCTCAGTAGACTCTGTGCGGGAAGTGGTGGCATCTGGCAGCAAGCCATGCCTGTACCACCAACTTGCCTTCACTTTTCGAACAAACTGTATTTAAAGTAAGGGTAAATATAATTATTAATATTCAAATACCGCCACAGAAATACCGCATAGTCGATCATTCATTAATACTATGTGCGTGTACATAACAAAGAACAATTAACTTGGTAACAACTAACAAACAATGCCAGTTTCTACAAAGGAGATGTTAAAAAGTACAATCGTTCCTATGAACGGCCCTATTATATGAGTATTTTTTTAACTGTAAATTAAAATATACTGGTGATTATTTTTACAATTTTTATACATTTTACTCTTTATCTACGACCAAGTACCCCATTACAATATGCCTAACAGTTTAGAGTCATATTAGATAGACGTACGTACTGAGTATATGCAATCACATAATATATGTTTTAGACTGAAAATCAGTGACTCTAAGCTAATGATCAACAGTTCAAAACATGATCATTTTTGAACTAACAAACACCTGGATTTCTTGATCGCCTCTCATTCAGAATCACCAAAATGTATGTATCTATGTATCAAGAAGTGATAGGGTATGAGTCATATACTTAGCTTTTTCTAGCATGCAAAGTTTCAAAGTACACAACACAACAACTCAGTACATAGTATTAAAATTGTTACGATGTCCTTAAATTCAATCTTTATTCAGGTCCAATAAATTTTTTATGTAATTCGAGCCTCAGACACCATTTCTGAATATAGGTCATTACATTCCCGCTTCTGAATAATAGGGAAATTATAATACGGATGTAAATAAAGCTTGATTAGGTATAACAGTATTGTATACTTACTTACAAAGCTTTTTCTCCCAGTCAATAAAAATAAGTAAACAAATGTAAATAATTAAATAAATTTGCTGAAACGAAGTGCATATCCTGAGGTGGCCGCTCATTGATATATTTTTTGCAGGCACGCGATTGGTCAAATTCATTATAGTTGCCTACAACGTTGTATAGAGAGTTATTATAGTTGACTAGCGAATTCAATAAATAGTTAGTACTGTGTTCAGGTTTGGGGGTAAGATAGCCTAGGATAAGATGTAATTACTGGCATAGAGGCAATCCATCCAAGTCCTCAGGGTAGGCAGCGCATAGGCGATTTTTGGTCATTATGTCCATGGGCCTCAGTTCCCGCTTTCCATTAGGTGGGCTGAGAGCTCAGTTGTTTACCTCCGACACATTAAAAAAAAAAATATATACACCTACATATATATATATACCTAGGTAAAAAACGTAAGTAAGTCACATGTTGTATGTAGTAGTGATATGTTCAAATAGACAATATAATTATGTCTAAAATGCGAACAGTAATCAAACAAATGCCTGTAATTCTGGATAGATTACAACAACATACGACAGAAGCTTTTCTTAACTTTTTCACCTATACGATTATCTATAAGTTGGTGTGTTTTATGAAATTTTGTGTCTAATTCAATCATTACAGTCGAGGTGTAGAAAAAAAAAAATCACAATCCGACACTGAAGCTATTAAGGAGTGTTAGGTTGTTTGAAAATTCTAGTAGTATTTTTGTACCCATCCTAAACTTGACATGATTTTTAACAATAAAATTCAAATTATTGTCTATTTATTTATCCTTAATGTATTTGCTCGCTCTGTATAAGAAATATCAATGATTATGCATTGACATTAAAATGACACTAACTGGTCACTGACGGAGCTAACTGCTGCAGTAATCATTTAAAATTTTCACTTCAACTATACGTTATTTTTAAAGACAACATTACTGAAAATTGCATTACATTCTCTTAAGCATGTCACATGTATTTTAATGCGGGTTTTAGCACACGTCAATTCGTTAAAAAATTCATGTTTATGAGTTTTATGACTGTAATTAGACGTAAACGATCTAAAGTCATATTAGTCAGTCACATGGCTGTCATAAGAAATGAGGAAATTTCATAAATGTGTATGACATCACATACACTTTGACTAGTTATGACTAGACGTAATTTAAATTATACCTTACAAATAAGCCCCTTTAGTCCCATCTGGTATAGCCATGTTTGGTAGCTGGCTTCCAAATGGAAAAAATATTCCTGATTCGAAGCTGGCTACGAAACGGTAATTCTTATGAAGTCCAAACTGCTGTATAGGGACTTTTATTACTTCTTCATTGTAAGGTTGTTGTACAGTTCTTCGCTATCGCCTATTTTTTAGCTATTTAAATCGTTCCCATTTGGTAGCTGGACACAAGATGGGAAAACACGTTTCTCATTTCGTAGCTAGGTACCAAATACACACAGAAATATACGACTCATATAGCCTTGTCCCTTTCTCTCGACCTAAACTGAATAGCATTAGTACGTCATGGTAACCCCCCTGATATTGCATTTGTGTATGACAGGATATTGCCCTCATAATCAGACAAAACATGACCAATATACATCACGTAGCCATGATTAATAACAGCGACTCAGAACTGAATTTAGCCCAAGTAATGGCTTAATGATCTAATGTAGGACGTGTGGAAAATTCGAAATGTCTACTTAACTTCTCAACTTACCGGTGCTAGCCATGTGTTTTATATACCACGCCAATGGCAAACTACCAAGAATTGTCTGTCAGTGTATATACATAGGTTTTTCTTTCGAAAAATGGTCGGTAACGTTGAGTTTTCCGGTAAAAAAGATCTGATAAGTTTTGAGAAATTTTGAATTTTCCAAGAATTAAAGAGTTAAAAACTAGTCTTATTTTCGAGACAAAAGATAATTTAGAAATTATGTATTACTTTCGCGGCCAAATCTTAAAATAAGTTGAAAAGGCACAGGCTCTACACAGTCACAATCGTATAGCGATTTTTTTAACTCCGACCGTGTTTCATGGAATAAACGGATTATATCGCGTATATTAATTAATTTAATTACATCCTGACGTTTCGAACACTTTACAGGGTTCGTGATCTACAGGTGAGGTAGTCACCAGTAGTAACAGTAAAGAAAATATTTCCAACCATGTTTCATAGGGTATCATGTTACACCATAATATTTTTCCATTAAATAAGACAGGAAAAGAAAATGATGTCTCAAACGTGACAACTTGACATACATAAAAGGAAACTATAACATTAACATGATATTAATATTCTTCCCCAGGATATTATGTGAATAACCTCAAAACGAGTTCAAGTTTTGATTAAGTAATGGAACAGGAAAAAAGTTTATAAAGGCCTCATAAATACAAGGAAATATTATTTTGTCGGGTCACAAAACTACCTTTACCTCCAGATGAAGGTATATTTTGATGGTATTCATAAGTTTAAAACGCGTTGTCCTTTAAATAAAAAATTAGGAACACTTATCTTAGTCCCACGCCAAGCTCAATTAACACGTTAATTGCGGAAGAGTGCTACGCGCTACGCTCGTAGCCGATCCCGTGATTTTTCCACTTTGTAGTGAAAATGGACCTCCCACAGAGAGCTCCCCTCGGGAGTTCCCCGCGCTCAATGTGTTAAAGCTTGTCATGTGTATACGAAGCGAGACGATACCTAGGTATAAAGCCTATTGCCATTATGCAGACTTTTGGGTAAGCGGGTAATAAAATGTAGGTACCTATTACTACTTAGCAACCTTCTACAAGTATAAGTTTTCAATTATTTATGTCAATACTTAATTTATTTCATTATAACGAGCAACGAGACATGTCATGGAGCTAGAGTGTATGATCAGATATTTCTAAACACCGTGGTCGCTGTGATTTATCTGATTGGGACCGTACTCATGAAAATAATGACTAATAGAATCAATGTGGAACATGGTAAACGTATTTAGAACTAAAGTATATACAACATACCTGCTGTGCCAATTATTTGGCCTACATTCACTGAAATTAATGTTCCTTTTAAATAAAGGTTATCGGAATATTAGAGTATCTACTTTGATTTTCAATTTAAAAATCTACCTATATAAAAATAAAATTACTGTAAGCAATCGCTAAAGTATATTTAAAGCTTGCTTATCGTACACGGATCAGATAACTGCTCTGGGTTTAGACCAAAGGTCGCTTTAACCACGATTTTAACCGCATTTCCAAAAGTTTCAGAACGAGAAGGTACTTAATACGTACGACTGTTTTTTTTTGTTACTTTAGAACTTCGTGACAACACGGCGGTCTTTTCTTAATTGCAATGTCGAATGCAAGCAGACAATATTAGTGTCCTTTATCTTACTTTTACGTGTGTTTTTAGGAGTTTTACGAATGCCACTAAAAGGCAACTGAAAATTACGTATTTATGTGCCCCTAAGTGCTCAGTTAGACTCAATACCCACGTAAGTACTACACTACCCAAACTGTGATCGAGAAAGATGATTAAGAAAATATGGTTATTGTTGTTGTATTCTGGATATTTTTTTTCAGCAACTCGACATCAATCGTACCTATTTTGCGTGGTCTCAACGCTGGCCCAGTACTTGTTAGGGACTTCACATACAACCTTGAATTTCTTCGCAGGTTTATGCAGCTTTCCTCACGATGTTTTCCTTCACCGTAAAGCACTTGTGAATGGGTCAAAATTATTTTCGTTGTCTTAATTTTTGTCCCAAAAAAACGTGACACAGTGGTGATTTTTGTATGAGATGATGTTTTGTTTTCAATTTCTGATGTATGGATTAAAATCTAGCGTGAAAAAGAAATACAAGTGCACCGGATTTTTTTTAATACTGAGTCGAGATAGCAACTGAAAGCGTGACAAAGTTGTATGAAACAAGACAATGAAAAGAATTTTGATCCGAAAATCAAATGATATTTCGTACATAGGTACATCGTACAAGAAAATAAGGTATACGAGTAGGTAGGTAGATTAGGTAAGAAAATATGCTATGTAGGTAATTAAGTATCATTTATTTATTTCCGACTAATTTTGACCATATTTCGTTAGTCATATTGTTGCGCTCTTGGTTTTGCTGGTGGCTGTGGCTAGGGCTTGCAATTCCGGATTTTTTTTGCAATTATTATTGTGTACAAAAAATCCCGGAATTGCCAGGCCCTAGCTGTGGCTGATGTAAAAATGCCTTGTAGTAAAAATGGTACTGCTAATGAAGATCAGAACGTGGGATGCTGAAGTAAGTGCTCTAGTGTAAGTCGAATCAGATTTTTAGTAGCGTATTAGCGTTTCCTAAGCTACGTACAATTTTCTTACGAATCAACCCAGTACAGATCTGTTTTTCTATAAAAACCATAAATCTACCTAAGATTTTATTTCACTGTTTCTCAGCTGTAGTTTCATGCAGAGCCATAGTCACTCGTTTTCCCAAGTCAGAATCGATTAGTGTTAATAACTTAAGTGCCCTCTCAAGTGCGGGAGGAGTCACAGTGGCCAGTGTCTCCGCTATATTCTTTGCTAAGCGTTGTCTGTGCCCTTCGTCTGCCACGTATTGATTGTAGAAGTCAGCGGCTGGTTGAAAATCAACAGCACTACTCTCATATACAACTAACTTTTCATGCGGCCTATCTTTATCGATGTGAGGTATTGGACCATTGTACGAATTAGGGTAATAGTTTGAAGTTTCACCCATATTCTCATTAAGCGGTGGCCTACCATCTCTAACGTACGTCTTAGCATATTCAGGACGGTTTGTGTCAGTTTTATAAAAGTTCCCACCCAATCTGTGGTGAGCACTATCTCGATACTGTAAATGGCGACTTCTGAATAACTGATCTGGAGGAGAAAGAATACCGGGGACTAAACTAAAGGGGTTGAAAGACATCTGCCCTATTGTTGCAAAATAGTTTTCAGCATTCCTGTTCAGAACCAATCGACCTATAGGAACAGTATGATAGCTCCATTTTGGCCATTGCCGTGTCACGTCAAATGGATCGAAACTGGCTTGTTTTAAATCATCCCTTGTCGTAACATCCATCTGTAATTTCCACGTTGGGTAAATCTTACATGCAATGGCATTGTATAGATCTGAAGTAAAATAGTCAAGATTTCGACTTTGTATTTCCCTTGCTTGTTCACTAGTTAAATATGCCAACCCTTGTTCAGTGCTTATGTTAAATTTGACATAATAATGTTCGCCATTATTGAGAATGAACGTATATGTGGGGAAAAAGCTCGTATGCCTGTATCCATTTGGTATTCCAAAATCAGACTGAGACCACAAAAAGGCATGAAGCGATTCTGGCCTAAGCGTGAGAAAATCCCAGCGCATATCGCGGTCATACATGTGTGTTCGAGGGTTTCTTCTGAAACTATGAATGTAGGTGTTGAACAAAAGAGGGTCTCTGATAAAGAACACTGGAGCGTGTACGCCAATTAGATCAAAATTTCCTTCTTTCGTGTACATCATTATCGCCATTCCTCTCGAGTCTCTAGTCAAGTCTGATCCTCCTATACTTTGAACTACAGGAGAAAATCTGACTGCAATCGTTCGTATATTATGTTCGTATATTCGGATATTTTGAGACGTCGCGAGTCACTTCAAAATAGCCAAGCGAACCAAAACCTTTTGCGTGCACTATTCATTCCGGCATTCGCTCCCTGTTAAAGTGAAGAGAACTGTCAATGAAGAAACGGTTAGACAGAAGGTTAGAGTTCATTGTGTTAGTATCTCGCAGTTCGACTGGGATTCCGTTGCTGGTAGTCAGTACTCCAATACAGTTCTGAAATTAGAATAAAATATTCTTATTTACGTTCCAAAATGTGGATAGTAAGAGATGGCACCTCCACAATAACGGTTAATATAGCACAATCAACTTAATTTACTTGAATTGCACGGTAGTTTCAGTTCTAGTTAAAATGTTTTTTAAGCGGTGCATAATGTTTACCTATCTAACCCAAGATACTGACAGAATACCACCAATGCGGCTTGCGGCATCCCCATGCTGAGCCAATTACTTTTCTTTGCCACGACACATGGCTTCATGGATGTAGCGTAGCTAGAGTTCCTATTTTTTTAATGTTAGTTTTAAGTGGCGTGAATGTTTCATTTTGCATTTCATTTAACGTGATTTTATTCTTAAACTAGATTATGCCTTGTTTGTTGTGGGTATTAATAAAAAATTGTGTCAGTGCATACGGAAAGGTGCCAGTGTCACGGTATTTAAAATGGACTTTATTAAAGAACATATAAGATCTATTTTAAGAGTCGTGACAAAGTAAATAAATACATATTTATTATTCTGGTACGAAAAATCAGGATGAAACTTACAAATATTTTTTCTGAACGATATAATTACGCGGATCCCTTTTTCAATTTGTCAAAATAAGCAATTAGTAGGTGGAAGCTGTTATGAAAGTCGACCCACAAATCTAAGTAACCCCGGTTTACGATACTCAGTTTTGCCATTATATCAATACTAGGTATTATTATGTTATTTGAATATAACACTTTAATCAAGATAATAAATTACGTTAAAACCATTAAGTTAATTAAAAAATACCTAAATAATACAAAATCTGACGCATTTATGTTATTAGAATTTAAAAAGTTAATTACCTTTATTTTATGAATAATTAGAGGAACGAGGTAATTACGAATGAGAAATACTTAAATATTATTTATTTTCATACTTAATAATATCATAATATTAAAAGAAAATATTGTTAAAAGGTAAGTTTTTTCTTTCATATAAATGTCGGATTAATTATTAAAAATACACTTTCATAAATTATCGGACTTTAGAAGAAGTAAGAAACATTTTTGATCTTGATTTGAGGTGGTTAAAGCTTTCCGTGACGGTAACTCGCCTTTTTGCGAAATTTCATTTTACCGAATACCTATCACTTGCCAACCAACTTTTCGCAGACATTAATTTGACAGTTAATAGCTTCGTGTTTCAATCTTCATTCAATTAAATCTGTACGTAGTATATCCTTACTAGATTTGGCAGCAAGCCGATTTGCAATCGAAGATCACACGGAAATTTCTAGATCTGCATTAAAATTCCGCTGTCACCTGAGGAAGACATAAGGAAAATGGAGGCCAATACAGTAACGTCCTAGGCTAGCTTTGGTACTGACCAGAATTCAAATTAGACTTTAAGTATAGTATGAATCCAATATTCGCAATTTTTTTGCGTTGCCCAGAATTGAAAAGAAACAGCCATTTTGTCTTTCATTAGAAAATACTATTAAAGTAGATAGGTACAGCCGACAACCGAAAACTGCAGTGTTAGGTTCAAAACTTCACCAGGACATGAAATAATACTAAGGGCTGTCAAATACTATAAGTACCAGATAATATCGGGTCCGAGCCAAACAGTCTGTCACTGCAACTATCCTTGGTCTGACGTGATGTTTTCCTCTGAAAACGAGGTGTCGGACATCAAGGATTAAAGCGTGAAGTCTTCCAGTTCAGACTTTCGAAAGTCCCTATTTCTGAAACAAACATACCTGATACGTACATACGGTTGGAAGATAGCTTAGTTACTTGACACAATTCTGGATGAACTAGCCCGACCGTATGAGTCACTTTTCCGTGATATCCACATATAGAGAATAAAGCGTAAATGATAAGTCTGGTTACTGAGAACTTATACATATTTTTTTATGCACAGACGAAATATACACGAAATATTTAGCCACGCTAAACGTTTCAAAGGGAATTTAATTGACAATGTAAGCACAAACTGTCGCAGGAGCGTCAATTCTGAAAGCAAATACGGCTGAGGCCGAGTCGTGCTTTCAGAATTAGCCCCGTTGTAAATGTCCCCAGTGGGTATTAACGGGTCTGATCTGATGATCTCAGTTGTATTGAAAATTTTACTAAGTAATTTATCGTCCGTTTCTCAGTCTGTCGAATTCATGGAAATGGAAATGCACAAGCTTAATTATTATAAGGAAACAATGCCAACACCGGACTGTTGTTCCAAATTTTAAAAAAAATGACTGTGTACTGGGACACAGTCAAATTTCCAAGGTATTTACCCAAGGTTTCATCATCATCACCAGTCATGATAGTCCACTGCAGGATGTAGGCCTCTCCTATTAACTATGCGTAAAGACGCATTTGGAGGTATATACCCATTATCGCCACGCTGGGTAAGCGGATTGGCAATCGCAGTAATATGTCCACTACGATGACCAATTTATATGATCAATATTTTATCAAATAATGTTAAGTGACACTTCAATCCCTTAGTCGACTCTTACGACACCCGCAGAAGGAGTTGGGGTGGTGACAAATGTATTCTTACTGCCGTCACCACACGGTAACCCAAGGTTTCAATTTGACTCAAAGAAGGAACAGCAGATGACCCATGGTGGGATAGACGTATAGCTCTGATATATCACCCATCTGTGATATAACATAACGAGATTAGGAGGAAACAATTGACAAACAGTTTGACTGTTTAACATATCTAATGAAAACAAAACACGATTGCCGGTAGTAGGTATTTCTATCACGCACGAACATCAGTTATGTTAGGAACCATCAAGCACATTTATTAACATCTTTTGCAAACACCGCGATAACACGAAAACAGAGTAATGGTGAAGTAGTCACGATTTTACTAATTACAGAGACTAGAGTTAATAAGAAAAAAGCGATTAGTTTACATTATTAAAGAGACTGTACATTTAGTTTAGATGAAGGATTGTTTTCTATGGTTAGACATACATTTAAAAAAGTAGGCCCCTGTTTCAGGAAATTATATATTTTTAGCAAATTATAATATATATTTTAGCAATTGCATTAGTCTAAACTCTTTAAAAAGCTAAAGTGGGATTTTCCTATACCTACCTACAATTATAAGTAAAAAAATGGTCAGTATATTAAGTGCTGGCGACAAGTAACGTCACGGGTTCTTGATAGTGATTATACTGAACCTACACCACCCTACAGTCTACACCAAAACATACCTAGAAAACCAATGAAATGTATAAGTTACATGTTTTTCGCCAAGTGTCCTTGACGCTGCTCTTGACAGTGACTTCAACCTCGAAAGCACAATGCAATGAAATCGGCACAATATCGTAAATGGGTTTTATGTCCAAGTAATGGTAATCACGGGACAATGAAGACACTCCTTTAAACTGCAATAAAACGATTCAATGGGACTTTTAGAATTAAATCCGAATAATTGCTTCCGTGACCGCAAATGACCCTTTGACGGCATTTGATTCAATAATCCTGCAAAATCCTTTGGGTAATGATGCGTGTCTAGTAAACATACGAATTCCGATATTTTGCAGATGATTCAAAAATATACTTAGACTTAAAACGTGTATAGTGATAGTATTTTTATTGAACCTTTTTTACACCTACAGGTAAAAAAACGTCGATGATGTGACGGAAAATTATATTAAATACCATTGCGTTAATGCCAAAATACCTAATCTTTTAACACTTGTTGTCTTGTTTACATAAAGTGGTTTATCTTCTTAGCAGCACAGTGACGCATGGCATTTACTTCAATAGCTTGAAGTCATCTACTCTACTTATAAGCCTACGTTTCCCTGCGATAGTTGATAAGCCATTTGGTTTGAAGATTGCCGTAACAGTAAGGATGCTTTATTGAGCGGTTTCATTAGATAAAGTGCTTAGATACTTTCCATTTCAAGGTTGCAGCAAAAACTCGTACTTTTTGCTTCTAAACAGTGAGATGCTACCAGGGTTTTTTACTTGAATTAAGCCAGTCGAAGATTGATTGTAGTCAAATCTCCGCAAAGAATTCGACTAATTTGTGTGGAATCGCGCGTAAAATTGACATTTGTAAGAAGTTCAAGAAGTAATTACTGCCCTATATTCCGTTTTTTCGCAGTGAAACAGCTTTTTGTATCGGATCGTTTGATGATTGTAGTAACACGTAAGAGTTAATGTAGACAGTACCTACATACCTACACACATACACATTCTTTACATTCTCTTTTAAGTATAATGGTTAAGTAAGGTGTACACTTGCCCTCAAATTTTTTCAATACATATTATTTACGGGTTTTCAGTCTCAAAATGATAATTCTAATAGATACATAATGTGACATTAGGTCGTCGTTCAGGAGTAAACAAACAGGGTTATGAGTTATCATAATTAGGAGATTTTTTTGAGATTTCTTGGATGTCTCGGTTGAGTAAGTTGCTCAAGCGTGACCGTCTCTAGTATCCTGTTCACTCTTCACTCACTGTCCTGCTCTACGACCCAAATGTCACCCTGTATGTAGGTAGGTGTTCTTGAATTCTTTTGGAACAAAAAACTAATGAACGGTCACGTAAGTTCTTAGCAATTAATTTCATTGGAACAAAATTAGGGTTTGTCTTTTCAAAAAAGCGATTAAGTAGTATGGTTAAAATAAGTGACATCAAAGAAGACGTTGTATTTTAGTACCCATACAGCAAAGCGGAGTTATTATGTCTTTGTGCTCCTTAACTTTAAACATTTTATTCTGTCGCTAAATGCACACAAATTATTATTGCGACATTCAGATTTTATGGTTCGGCGATTCCTTTTTACAAATCAGAAGAACCCTGTTCGGGAAAAACTCTACAGTCATAAAATAATTCATTAGACAAAAACCTTTAAACGCAAATGTTTCATCACCATAAATAAATACTTTGAATAAAATATGACAAGGCTCTTTTATGGTAACTGTATTGTAACAATTGGACCAACAATATTAAGAATGATTAGTTCAACGAGAAGAAATTAATTTTAATGTTCAGTAAGTAAACGTAGAAATCACTTGTCTTGATGAGCTTGGCATGCGCGCATGCAAATTTCTACAAAATGGTAAACATTTTCTTGTCGTTTAACTGTAATAATTAGTATTGAGACTTTTGGCATGTAAATAATAGCTAATGTGAACTAGACTTAAAGTTAAATGCAGATGCATCTTATATGGTATTGTCTTTAATTGGTTTCTAGCAAAATGGTACTTAATTTTTTCATTGACATTCCTAAACGTAATGCTTACCGGCATTAATCAACTGTCAATAAGACGTTTATTTTTAAAGCTATTTTGTCTTATTTATGTTTATTTATTTATTTATTGTTTCTTTATGTTGCAATTGTTACCAGAATATAAGGCGTCTATACATTCACTTAAATTTTTAGTTTTCTACGTACATAGTCAGTTTGTCAAACAAAACATTTCATTTCGCCTCGGAGATTATAATTTAATGTTATATGTACTTTGTACCTGTACCTAATATCATAATACAGTACCATCGTAATTAATTATCTGCTTTCTATTTCCAGATCTCCTCTACGAAAACTACGTCCCAAACGACCCAGAAAAGCAGGATGTTATCCTTCGCAAGCTATCTGACTACTGCGGAAAAAGCGTCTTTAACTACACGACAGAAGATGCAGAGCCACCTATCAAATGGGACTTCTATCATTCCTTCTTCTTCTCTTATACTGTCGTCAGTACCATTGGTAAGCATTTTTCTGTCTCTTTGAATCGCCTTGAGTTGACGGTTGAGTAATTTTGATTCTGACTCTTAAATTTAGTGAGTTTAGAGAATTAAATTGTTTGTCAAAAATATTTTTTTTGAATGGCAATTTTTTTTTTGGGAAGCCAGTACCCACGTGGTGGCAGTGCACCACTACAACTCGAGGATAGCTCCCAATAAGCGTAGTACCTATTGCAGATGTAAACATAATTAACGTTATAGAGCATGTAAATAACTTGTTCTTTATTATTATAGGTTACGGCAACTTGGCACCAACCACTCACTTGGGCCGCATTCTTATGATCTTCTACGGATTGTTTGGTATCCCCATCAACGGTATCTTGCTCGCCAACCTCGGTGAATATTTCGGATTACAGGTGAAAATTTATTGCAAATAAGTCAATAGCTTCCGAGGAAAAGTCATTCATTTGAACATTGTGGCCAACAATTACATAACAGGACTAATTCATCGTCATAATATTAAAATCGGGCGTAACCATGTACCTACTACTAGTCGCCGTCAGATATATCGTAGCGTCTGGAACGGTCAAAAATATTTGATTTGAACACGCGTTTCAGCGTGCCGTAACGATAGAGGACGCTACGATATATTATCTGATGGTGACTGTACGTACGTTATTGACAAATTCATGAATTTCTTCTGTGTAAATCACAAGTAATTTATCCAATGAATTGGGAAAAATTCAATTTAATTCAATAATATTTTTTAGAGCCAATAACGTGTTTAGTTTAAAGGAAAGATTTCAATAAATCCTAAAAACATCGAGCTTGGGATTTATATCTAGTTGTAATAAAATCAATATACTTAAACCATGAAATTATTTCCTAAAATTTTTCATATGTTTTTGTCCATTATAATTAACACGTTCACGGACGGTAAGGAGTTTGGCTTCCGACCAAAAATGACACATAAATTTGTATGGAAATTTTGCACATGCTATAGCATGCGTGTCATTATGACACATGAGAAATATTGTAGTTAATGACGCATACTGCTATTACTGCTATAGCATTCGTCTGCTATAGAATAACTTAGTCAGGAGTCGATTACATATGCCAGTAAAATTCTATATCATTGTCTTGCCACACCAGTTCTCGTTCGTTAGCTGATAGTTCCCACTCCTCGACACTTAAAACCTCTTCCGAAGATTTATCAGTTGCCTCTTCGAACAATCCGACAAATTTTTCGTGTTCTAATTTTCACCGTCTAGTAGTATTACAAATATTACAGATATATTTGACTAATAATGTATTTATGCCCCCGTTATGCTGTAAACAAACAGTATTAAACGTCTAGAGCCAATTATCGACCATATTATGTTCTTGAAAACGTAAGCGAAACACAACGGCGAACATATTGATGGAAATATTTTAATTTACCTTTCGCATATTTAAATCCGTCTCCAATTCATTTCACAGTAAAAAATAAATACCTACTAAAATTCTTTACAGCAACGTATTCAAAATATATAGAAATAATAGATAAAAACAGTATTTACAACGATTTAAACATCATCTTACGTATTTGCACTCTCCCGGCGCACATGCCGCACATCTGAACAAATCCCCATACTACCGCGACTGCTATAGCATTTGTGCGCGTAAAAAGAGGGCAAGGAGGTGAAGTTGTCGCTTACTCAAAAACTAAGCAAAAATCATGTGATGTAACAGTAATCTTATCCAGGTTTGGTACAACGTGACAGTAAGCCGAAGACTATAGGTATTTTCTATAGCGGAGCGAATTCTCTAACATTTCTGGTTAAGAAACTATAGCTAGCATTTGTGTCATATAAAGGGGGCCTTAACCCGAATGCTATAGCAGCTACGCCCTTGAACGTGTTAAGCTATTTTTTTGAGGAATTATAAAAAGTGAATTAAGCTGGAAAAATGATGTGACCAATGCGTAAAGTTTTTTTAGGATTATTAGACAGTTTGAAAATTAAATCCAACATCGGTTCCTTTTTTTTGTACGTTGTTTTTTAAATGGCAATAAAGTTGAAAATGTTTTCGTCCACTAAATTATTATCCATACATTGTGTTTAAAAATGTGGACAATAAATATACGTATTTACTTATTAGATTAAACTTTATTCCTAGTTTAATACCAGTCACTTTTTCAATATTCGTCGCAAATGCCAGCTATGTACACGACGCCTTTTTAAAAAACACGAGCAATAACATAGATAAGGCTCTGTTGAATCATTTGCCTACTACCTAATACCTAATTATATTTTCTTTTGGTTTCAGCTCATCTCTGTGTACCGCAAATACAAAAGACGAAACGAAAAACGAGCCAACAACTTAGGCTACATCTTTCATAATCTTGGCATGCTGGGACAGATCTTCCTCTATCTGGTCCCAGGTTTCTTATTCTTCATTTTCTTACCTGCCTGCATCTTTGTGGTGTTTGAAGGTTGGGACTACGTCGCCTCTATCTATTATGCTTTCGTAACACTCACTACCATTGGATTTGGAGATCTCGTAGCAGGTAACTATATAATGCTTAATTTATGCGTTGTTATATCATCCAGACGTTTCGGACATGACGTTACCCGTAGTCGCGGGCAGACTAACTGACTAGTAATTGAATAATAGACTAGTTGATTAATTGTTTTTTTGTTTTTAGGTACCGTCAATAATGGATTCGCTAATGGATATTTTATAACCTATCAAATATTCCTGATATTCTGGATCACCTTTGGTCTCGGCTACATTGTGATGTTGCTGGGATTTATCACCAGCGGCATGAGATCGGAGTCTGTCCATCGCTTGGAGCAAAAATTCGCTAATCAGTTCAAATCCACACAAAATAGGATTCTACAAGGCTTTACTAAGGATATGGCTGTAATAAGGAAGATCATAAATGAAGCCAACCTAATAAAGCTAAAGGTTAGTTGGTCTACGTTTGGAAAGTCGTAAACTTGTAATTACTGGTTTACCGTAAGAGTAAATAATTTTATAGCTATACAATTTTATAAATAGCTATACAGTGCTCTGGCATCATGCAGGCTTTTAATGAAACCGTGCATTCAGGTGCAAATATTTCACCAAATCGCAATCATTTTCGTTTGAAACCTGAAATATTCATGTATAAAAAGTTCACGTGTATCATACAAGCAATCTATATTAAATCTAAATATTAATCTATTCCAAAATTAAGCCTTTCCAATGTCGAGGACACAATTATGAATATTATGAATTATTATTTAAATTTAATTTCTGTTTCCTCATACTTTTTTTTATTTCAGCCAGTGTACGTGGATACAACACCTCGCCTTATTAGAAGTGCTAGCTGTCCTAACTTAACCTATGATGTGGAACCACGAGGTCCCGATCACTAAACGAAAAAGAGCCAACTCTGAGAACATTCATTTATCTGCTAGAGATATTCTGCGCATTCAGTCCGATACTGATTTACTTGGTATAGATAAAGATAAAACATTTAGTGCAACTGCTATAGTTAAACCAGCTGAGCTATTAGCTAGAGTTGTTAATGTTTTGGGTGGGTTCGAACCACAGGAACAAGAAAGAGGTGTTCACATGTTTAACGACGATGAGATTTTGGCAAGTGAGAAGCCACCAGTTTTCAGTATTGGGCAAGATATCATCAGAAATTCACCGAAAAGAACAAGAGCTAGCAGCGTAGCAGTTCCAAATCATAAGAAAGACTCCGTACCGACATTCGATCATGACTTAACTTGGACAAATGGAGATACTGCAGATAAATTTAGACGAGAAGCTAATATTAGGACTGGCAAGTTATCTTTACCTGAAGGTGCTATAACAATTAATCCTGTACAAGAAACGCAGCCAAAAAGTATATTATCAAAAATATTCAGGAAATCGAGCTCTACTGAAGATCCTGCTGAGTACATTAAGAATTCTATGAAGGGCAGAGTTAGTATATCCCAAGGAGCTAATGAAAATATTACTAGTAAACCAAGACGAGGAAGTATTTTCCCCTCATTTAATTTGAATGAAGAAGATGATCAAGCCCAAGCTTATAGAGAGAAAACGAAAAAAGGTCGTCGCAGCATTTTCCCCACGTTTGACTTTTCTGAAGAAACTGACGAAGACGAAGCTGCGATAAAGAAGTATCAACAGAAAAAGAGGCATAGCATATTTCCTACATTCGATTTTAGCGAAGATGCGGATGAAGCTGCCGGTAAAGCTTACAGAGAGAAAACGAAATCAGGCAGACACAGTATTTTCCCAACATTTGATTTCAGTGACCCCGAAGAGGACATGGCCAATAAGTACAAACAAAGCACCAGGCGTGGCAGACGTAGTATTTTCCCAACATTCGACTTTAGTGAGCAAAAACATAATGACGATGATGATGATACAATAGACGAACAAGAAGTTCAAAAGTACCAAAACAGAACAAAGAAGGGACGTCTCAGTCTTTTCCCAACCTTTGGAAAATCAAAGAAAAACGACGACGAAGATATTATACCTGATAATTCTGAGGAAGTTTTGGATTATCAAAAGAAAACAAGCCGCGGTAGACTAAGCCTTTTCCCCACATTTGGGAAAAATAAAAACAGCAGTTCTAGTGAACCAACCAGCGATTTAGAAGCAAGTATCAGAGAGTATCAAAGACGAATAGGAAAAGGCCGTGGAAGTCTGTTCTCTGGTGATAATGATGATGATAATTTTGATAGCGAATTGGAAAATTACAAGCAAAAAACTAAGCGTGGCCGAGGTAGCATGTTTGATCCTGATGTAAACTTATCTAGTCTTCCAGAGACGGAACAAGTAGAAGTCTTGGAACATACAAGCGTAGCCGACTTGCTACGTGCTTTAGCAATGTTAGAAACGCCTGCTCCTGGGGGTTCGGCGGCTGTAGAACCTACAGGTATTTTAGACTTACTGACTGGTGGTGCTCCACCACCAGCTTCAACTAGAAGAAGAGGTTCAATAAGACCAGAGTTTACACTTCCACCTATTCCTGATGTTCCATCACGCAAGCCAGAGCCAGCTTCCGAAGCAGTGGAATCTGCAGGCCCTCGAAGAAGAAGGGTATCAGGTAGAGGAACTGCTCCACAGTTCACGCCTACATTAGCTACAGTTGTAGCCGGAGCAGAGCTTCAAACGGCGGCTACAGCTAGAGAAAATCGTATGACGATGCTTACTCAGTCTCCTCCTCCGTATTCCGAGACCGTCGATGAGGGCATCCAACCTAAAACAAGGAGGTATTCTCCGGCCCCAGGAGGTCCGGGGAGGTCCAGTGGACCCGTCCCTAGACTGTTTTCTCGTATTCGTAAAGAAAGTGGTACTAGTATAGAAGAAGCAGACTCTAGACGTGGTAGTCTTACGGACGTTGTGATAGATAATAATAAAGACAATACGTAAACCCAGTGCCTTCATAGTACAATTTAGTTAATTTATTGATATACATTATACAATCGACACTAATTTAGAGGTATGAAATATATGCCGTCCAACTATTAATTTATTTGTTTTATTTTTGCTCATTCATTATGATTCATTCCACATAAATTTGTGGCACAGGCATCATGACATTCTACCACTATGCATTATAATTTATTTTTTTAAGTTTTTATTGTTTATTTCATTGCATGTTTTAGAAAAACACTATACTTAGGTACTTCGGCCGGAAATATGGGGTTGCCCGCCTCAGCCCTTTCGTATATGTCTTCCGCCGGCAACCCCTTTCGTCCCGGCCTCTATTTAGCATTGTACTAATCCTGCCGTTTTGGGTCAAGTCCCGTTTGTCGTTAAAATATGAGTGATAAAGAATAATCGTGAAAGCTTAAATCAATAATGCTATTTACATCAATTGACCATGAACAATTTGAACATCATAACTTTGTTGTATAATATTAGTTAGACTCATATTTTAAAACAAATAACAAGTTCTAGTAGTGAAAATGGGCACTGAAAACGGGGTATTATAATTTTGATCGCAGCTTTTAATGACATAACACGATAGTTACCTATATTCATGAAATAGAACTATGTAGACGGATTATATCGCGATATAACCCGTTCAAAAAGTTTTATTTCATGACAATTGGATTGTATTTTCAAGAACATAGATCTACAATACAAGCTAGTGAGCTTCGAAACCGTTTTCATTTTGAGATAAACTTTGACAGTTTGCGAAGAAATAAGGTTCCTTGTCGTTTACCTACATTACGAGTAGGTAGGCAGAAGGAATTATAAATACCAAAGAAGAGAATAAGTAATTATATTTTAATTTGTATCTTCAGATTATTTAGCCTTACGACTATCTACAAACGTAAATATATTTAGTCATTACACTAATATAGTGTAGATACTTACAACAAAATAAATAACTAATTACGTGAATCATGAAACATTAACACAATGAAAAATTCACATTCAGTTCAGTGTAAATAATTGACAATAAAAATAAATTGCGGGTCCCTAATCTAATCATGAGTATTTGAAACGTCTTAGCAACAATACCGAATGGGTCATAATACTTAAGTAATATTTACAAACAGTACATCCACTTTTGATTATGTATAATATTCGTAAAACCACTTCGGTAAGCGAATGTCACTCGCGATGCAAAACTGCAGAAATGTGCTCAGCACAAGTCACATCTGAAAGACAGACTTAGTCAAATAGCATCAAGTTGCTAAGCTGTCCTGTCTGACAGTTTTTTCTATACTTTGATCCGTGAATGAGACGTCATTCTCGTTTATCATAGTTTCAAATATTGATATGAGGTTGTCAATTCCGATTAGATAGCCATCTTCGTGGTTCCCAACTTTCCAGGCGGATTTATGGTCGATGCTGACATTGTCGGGTACTGGCACTGTTTTGGCGAAGTCGATCATCCAGATAGATGCTCGCCGCTTGTCGTGGACGAAGAGTAAGGAGCTGCCAATCAGCTCATGTGTTCTGAAGAAGTGGGACTCGATCAAAGTTGCTCGGATACTCTTTAATCTCTCCAAATATCTGGCCTGTAAAAAGAAATAGGTTATTTAGATTGACATATTTACCTATCTACTACAAACACAGTTTCATACCTACACAGTTTTATAACTACATAGGTATTTCAATAATGGTTTGAACTAATGGAGTTTGCTCATTTAACCTTTCATTTGACAACGTCCGAGAGACTGGACATGGTCTTTGACCCGATTTTTGTTTTTTTTTTTGGATTGGAATTATTATGACTATTGAGTGCCAAGGAGGCTTGTACACACGACCATCTCGTCAGCCTCCGTAGCCTAGTTGGTAGTGACCCTGCCTACAAAGCTGGAGGTTCCGGGTTCGAATCCCGGCGAGGGCATTTATTTTATCACAAATATTTGTTCCTTGGTCATGGCTGTCTTATTTATCTATGTATTTAAGTATCTATATGAATCTATCTATTATATATATCGTCGCCTGGTACACACAACACAAGCCTTAATTGAGCTTACCGTGGGACTAGGTCGATTTGTGTAAGATGTCCCAAGATATTTTTTTTTTTATTATTTCCTATTTCTGTCGGATTAAGGATTAAACATAACTTAACATGCACCTAATCTGATATTGTTATTAAAGATGGCCGAACTTACCGGAGCATTAGGAAAATTGCTCGTAAACTCCTTAAACGCCTCCATGATCTGATCTCTGGACTTGGTGGTCTTGAAGTCTTTGGAGCTGGTGCCGTCAGCTTTCTTGACACCGTCGATTCTGAAGCCGAGGGTTGAAGTGGAACTGATAGTTTCCCTCCAGATCATGTACCGGGGCTTCGTCACACCTTTACTTCTGTGCTCCTCTTCGGAAGGTGCTTTGGGATCTATTTGGATCATCTTCTCGTACATGTCCTGAAATAGAAGAACATGTATTGTAATGTTAGTGAGTAGGTATTAGTTGAAAATGAGATTATTCTGGAAAGTTAACTCGTAAAAATATCAATTTACATAATATTTAATCTGGGCGATTATGAATATATAGGAATTGAGCAATAACGAGTAACTTAATTTAGAATAAATTGGTTTATGTTTGTTCTCGTTCTCTAATGTTTTACGTCAATGAATCAAATGAATAATTTAAAAACAATAGTGAAAACAAAAGAATAATTGTTAATTTACGATGTTTATGTCATTTTGTCCTCGCGTATCTTGTTCTTGGCTTTAATGACCGTTGTTATTTATAAACAGTCTTGATAGCTATGCTATTTATATAAATTAACAATGACGTCATTAGTTTTAATCTAGTCTTGTATAAGGTCAATGAAGTGAAATGGTTGTCAATTAAGTTTATTAAAAACAAGTTTTCTGCCGATACGGTTTCATCACAGTACATAGTAATTTGCTTCCATTCAATATTCGGCAATAAGAAGCAGTAAGGAGATGTTCCTAAAATTTTAGTAAATCATTATCTTACGCATTTAAATTTTCTTATATTTCATGATAACTAATCAATAGTATACTATAACATCAATGTTCAAGCAGATGTCATGTTAAAACTTTCATCATCATCATCATCATCATCAGCCTATGTTAGTCCACTGCTGGACGTAGGCCTCTCCTATTAACTAAGCGTATAGACGCATTAGGAGGTAAAGGTTAAAACTTTAGTTTCTACTTAAATAAAGGCACAGGGTTATCAACTATTCCAGATGCAGACGTGTTCTGGAGTGAAGATCTATCCGTGATAAAATCTCTCCTGTTCGGTGGAGCGATGATTTGTGTTCACTGGCAGCGGGGTAAATTATGCTCAAGACCGAATACTATGTTCGATCCGTGCCTTTTAGTTGCAACCTATAGTTATTGGTCGGGAGTGGGCTGATGATTACAACGATGACGTTTAAGTATTAGGAATTTGGTACCTCCAAAAACTGCAGCATTCATGTGCCTGCGCGATAATGCTACTAACTCACTATGCACGTTGAAGGGTCTGCCCTATTGTAAACTAAATTGGAAGTGTAGGTACACTTCACACTGCCTCTTTAAGACTGAAGTGCTACCTGTGTTATCATTTAACTTAAATTGTATGAAATAAAACTATGAAAACGCATAAACTCGCGTATATTAACTAATTTTAACTTCATTCCGACGTTTCGAACAAGTACAGGGTTCGTGGTCTGCGTTAGTGGTTAATTAGTTAATATACTTGAGTTTATCCGTTTTCATAGTTTTATTTCATGAGTAATCCTCGCGGTAACCGAAGAAAATATTAAATTGTATGATTATAAATACGATACATTGGGAGTCCGAACTCCCAATATACTACGAGTATGTATTTACTCCAATAAACTTGACAGCTAGTTGGGTAGCCAAGTTGCCAATCGCTAACGCTTGGCGTATCGTATTCCGTGTCAAATTTATTCATTAGTGCAACAAAGACAGTTAGTTGGGTTTCATTTGCGACTGAAGCTTTAGCGATTGGCATCTTGGCTACGCTCCCAGCTTTACCATCTACAATTCGTGCACGCGCTCTGTTCCTCCTCCTTACACCGGCATTTAGTGAAAGATAACTTACTTTTCTTAACTTTGTCTTCTCCTTGGCTTTGGCTAACTCTTCCTCCAGGTATGTCCTAACGCCGATCTTGCAGTCCATGACACAAGGACTGTCAAAGTTGCTCAGCAGGTCTTGGAGTTGGAGGTATACTGACGGTGGGTGGTTAAGGAATTATGTATGTACATCCAGTTGATTGACAAATGTCACTTTAGGTATTTTATTTGCTCATATTTCTATGGAACAACTCAAATTGTTTTATTACTTATTTTTTAGTTGTGTTAATGATCTGTTGGCATCAGCCGTGAAAACTGAGGACGTCGGTTCAAATCCCATCTCTGGCGTTGGTAAACTCGCTATTTTTTAGTTGGTATAATTATGATATCTAATATTTAAAATTATATGTGTTCGTTACAATGATTCATTCATTCGTTTCAATGGATTGTTAAAATTACATATATTATCACCGCTGACATCACAGCAAACCACACTGCCGTACACATGAAGTCCAAAATGATCTTCGTTTGTGTTTTTACGGAAACGGTGGAATTTATCTGCCTGTCTCAATTAGCTTCAGTGAAATGGATACTGAAGTTCAGGACTGAACACTGCTGGTGTTATAAAGGACTCTCGGCTTTTATGCCAGCGTATTCGATTTTTACACAGGACTTAATGCTGATGGTGTTGTAGGTAAAGGACTCTCGGCCTTTATGCGAGTGTACTATTTTTTTATCCAGGACTCAGGATAATATAAGATATATTTTAACTGTAATAATATAGATATTATGTGCATTTTATGTAGATTATAAAGTTTTATGTTGAAAAAGGATACGTTCTCCGTCATCGCACGTGACTTGACCTTTGTATTCTGGGACGAATGGCCGTAGAATGTCTTTCATCAGCAACTGAAAATAAAAGAATACTGAAATTAGACACCACAAGCATATCAGCCTATCTCAGCCCACTACTGGACATAGGCCTCTACTTCTTATGCGTATGAACACATTTAGGAAATAGATTACCATAATAGCCACGCTTGGCAAGCGGATTGGCGATCCCAGTAGGTACTGTGTCCACTATGATTACGCTGCTGCCCATCATCAATCGAATACATTTACTCCCTTATTCATAACTTCTCCTAACTTAGCAAGCCGCTAAGCATTGTTTGTCGCTTTCGGTCTTATCAATCTGTCTATAAGATAGAAAGGGACAAACAATACTTAGCGGCTCGTTAAGTTAGGAGACGTTTATGAACAAGGGGAATAGTTTCTACGCACTACTTTACTTAAATAAAACAATCAGCGTCAATATATCCTACATATTAAATATTATTTACGAGTTCCGACCATCTAAGCCAATTTTAACGAAGTACTTAGAATAGCAAAAAAATACACAAGTATCAGTCATTGAACTGCTTTTTTATCGAAATAGTTTGGTAATTAAAAATAAAGTAATCGATGACGCATGCCTAACATTTATCACACGCTGACGTCAATAGCATAACTGGACTGGTCGGTTGAAACTTAAATTCAATTTAACATAATAGATTCCCAGCCATAAACTTCCTATTTGGGATCTTCCTCATTTACATTTATCCAAGAGTAACTACGCTCGATGGATTTAGAAATTATATCTAGGTACAGGGTGTGACAAAATAATGAAAAGATTAAACTTTAATTATCGAGGTGATTTTGAGTAAAATCCAAGCCTTACAGCCTATGCATAAGTCGAGAATAAATATACCATTACTCAGTAATCATTTTCCAAAAAAATGAACATACCCAAAAACTTGTATTATTTCATAATCACGCGCTTTTAGTACCAACACCATCTTGGTTTTATTACGATCTTAAATTATTTTTTGTTAAACCCGTTCTAGCGTAAGCTAAAATGATTTCTGAGGGTGAAGACACATTTATCAGCATGCGTACCTACGCATTTTGTCTAATAAAATTGGCCGTTTAGTATGAAACGTGTAAGCATGCGTACGCGTGCGGAAAGCTGGACGCGGTCCCATACTAAACTGACATTTTCTAATAGACAAAATGCGCACGCATGCTGATAAATGTGTCTTCACCCTGAAGCTCCGTTTCAAAATATTTAATTTATCGGTAAAGGCTGTTATTAGGTTGTTTTACACTATTACGTATTGAGTAGGTACCTATGCATGTACGTAGGTATGTGTGACTGGGAAAACCATGTGTAGATGAAATACAAGTTGAGCGCTTGTGGTATTTTCAATTGTTATATTTTATACCTAGATATTAAAATACCTAAAGAAAAACCGGCCAAGTGCGAGTCGGACTCGCGCGCGAAGGGTTCCGTACCATTATCAATTTATTATTAAAAAAATACAGTTAAATCAACCTACTTCAAAAACTATAAGAGATAATTTAAACAAACTAAAAATCGTTGATAGAGTTTATTAATGTGCATAACATATATTTTTTTTAGAATTTTATATCGCGTAGTTTAAAAAATAGAGGGGGGGGGGACACATTTTTCAGACTTTGAGAGCTGATATCTCGAAAACGATTTGCTTAAATAAAAATGAGTTTAATAAACCTTTCTATTAATACCCCACACGTTTATATACAATTAATTTTTTTTTTCTATCCCTCAGTTACATGTATCACATGTATGGAGCGCCCCCACTCTAATGGTTTTTTTTACAATTTAGTATCATAATCCTGTAGCGGTTCATACAACACATATCCTTACCAAATTTCGTTACTGTAGCATTTATAGTTTCCGAGTAAATCGGCTGTGACAGACGGACAGACGGACAGACGGACATGACGAATCTATAAGGGTTCCGTTTTTGCCATTTTGGCTACGGAACCCTAAATCTATAAGGGTTCCGTTTTTGCCATTTTGGCTACGGAACCCTAAAAAGAACTGGTCTCACCGCGGGCTACTAAGCTATGAACTATGAGCTATAAACACGAACTAAAGATACGCACTCCCGTGTAAATATAAGAGACACGGCGATATTCGCCCAGCTATCAACTATCACCGCCGGCCAGCTTAGTAGCTCGCGGTGAGACCATGGCCTAAACGTGCTTGTCGCTGACCTAATATCAACATAATAACTTCAATCTTATGTCATTATTACAGAAGTGACAATGGTCACTGGTATTGCTACGCTTATGCCGCGGCCACAACATTGGTCTAAGGCGACCGGCTTAGCGGAAAACCATAGGTGCGAGAGGGAGTACCCATATCGGCATCCCGCTCCAACTCATGGATTCGTTCGCCGTTAGTCACCTTATGCCGCGGCCACGAAAATGGTCTAAGCCTTAGACCATTTTCGTGGCCGCGGCATAAGGTTGCCTTAGACTCTAAGGCAACCGGCTTAGCGGAAAACCATACGTGCGAGAGGGCGTACCCACTACCCATATCGGCATCCCGCTCCAACTCATGGATTCGTTTGCCGCTGGTCGCCTTATACCAATGTCGTGGCCGGGCCTTTAGACCAATATCGTGGCCGGGCCTTTAGACCAATGTCGTGGCCGGGCCTTTATTCAGTAGAAAAAAAAATGTAAGCAAATATGGCTGACTTTCCATAGCATTTGACGTCTTTGACAAATAACGTGAAACACGTTTGCAGATGATACATTTTTACGTTATAATAGTAATAAAGACCAATAACTTTAACAAAAACCTCAAGGTTTAAGGTTCTAAGTTGCTGATAAAAACCAAGATTGTGTTCTAAAAGTGTGTGATTATGAAATAATGCAAGTTGTTTACATTTTTATTTGTTTTCTACTGGCGAATGGTTTAGGTATATCGTTCACTCAAAAAGCATTACACTTTCACAATCAAACATTGAGACGTAAGTATAAATTTCCTTTATTTTGGGTCCCTTATTAAAAACTATAGGAATCTTCCCCATTTTACGTGTAGAGGGCCTATTAGATACCTTATTACGGAGCTACTATTCTTTACTACGGAACTCTAAAATACGCATCAAATTTTGTAGCGAAGTTTTAATGATAACTATAAGCATGTATAGGAACAGACAGATAGAAGCGACTTCGTCTTATACAACACGATAATTATAATTGTCATTCGCAGACGTTTCTGCTTGCTACAATGAAAATTAATCTAGACATATTACGCACAAAGCAACAACAAAAACCTTCTAATCCATAATAATTATCGTAAAAAACGCGGTACAGTATTATTAATTATGACTTAAGTCTAAATAAGGATTTCATTCCACTTAAGTGTGTTATAATTTTCCTACATAAACACATTATTGACGGTCTACGTGCAGAAAAACACGTTTGTAGCTACATATAACGATCTCCAACCAGATATTCCAATGACTCATAAAGACTAGAGAAATTAAGAAAAAAGGCAACGACACCGACATCGTAGAAGCATTTGTCATAATTCCTAGTAGTTGTAACACATATGGATGCGGGAAATTAGCAGACTTTTGAAACAAAAGTATAGAATCAGTTAAGAGTAATTAAAAATACCATTCATGTGTTAGTCATGCGGTTTCGCTGAGTAATTTCCAAATCTTCCTCATATCTTGCAGGGCAGGCTACATATCTTATACTGGGTGACATCGGAGTCGTGATCCAAACTGTGAGAAACGTGTTAAGATGGTCATACTCAACAAGGTTTCCCATGGAACAAATATGAATATCGCGAAAAAAAAAACTTATTTCATACCGAACGGTGCGGAAGTGTTCATAACTTCCAATCTCGTTTCATAATTATGTAAACACATTTGGAAAGGATTAGTATGGAGAAATGTATACATATTAATGAACTCGAACTTTACTAGTCGTAAAAAAAGTATGTTTGTTCATATAGGTCCCATAGAGAACATTGTTTAGGAAGACCATCTTAACACGTTTCTCACAGTTTGGATCACGACTCCGATGTCACCCTGTAGAAGGATACTTTTACGAGATATGGAGATACAGTAGCTATAGGCACCGTTTTGAGACTTATAAACTTTCAGTGCGGCAATTAGTTAAAACGTAATTTACTATTACTTGTACTCACTAACGTGTTAAGAAATGTACTGAGATATATATAATAGATAAAATGATTGCTGCTGTTAATAATTTTTATCGTTATGCTCGCGCATGATGCTCAAATATCAACTTATCCTATGTTTTTACCATAAGCTGTCTGAGTGAGCTTAACTGAATAGATCGCGTAATTTTATTTCTAGTTGATTTCATCTCATTTGCGACAATACGCCAGTACGAGCAGCGGCCCTACCGCAAATTCTTAAGTTCGCAAATTTCGGGGATTTCTCTCTGTCATTAATGACGCCTTTGTTAGTGTAACAGAAACAAATCCCTGAAATTTGCGAACTTCGGAGTTCGCGGTAGGGCACTGTTGCCGCGATAGAAAAAGTAATTTAAACAAACTTTAATTAAATTACTAAAGGTTTTTAAGCGGCCAGCTCATAGAAAGGAATTTGATGCCAAGTAAGTAGCTTTTTACTAACCACCGCCAATTCTTAAACTTACAAGTCAGGAGAACAACGACATTTGTAGCAGGGAAACTGTTGATTCGAAACAAAGGCAAATTGATGGCTGGTGAATCTGACGAAACCTTGCGAATTAGGATTCACATTGTTACAAGTACCTGAAAACACCTTTCTTCCTGTGGACACAGTTTCTTCAGTATGGTTCCCTGGTCAGGCCCCGCTTTGAAGTTGCCCTGGTGACCAGCAAGCTGTACCCACGGGTATCGCTGCTTCTTATAAGTTTGGAAGAATGGCGTCCACTGCACGATGTTGCGGAGCTTACGCCATCTCTCGGATTGCTGGAAGGAGAGAAACTATCATAAGACATTGAATTGAAGGTCTCTAATGTTATTGATGAGCTATGATGGTTTAATTTTAATCATAAACGCAAAGCCACATCGAATGCATTCAAGGATTGTTCTCTTGGCCTTTCAACCGCTTCATTCCCCTCCTCACATATTCAGGACAAATGAGCCGCAATATCAGCGATTTTATAAAACTGTATACTATAGTACCCTGTGCACTATCCTCACCACGCCATACTAAATCACCTTTCAAAAACGATCCTGAATTTTAGTTGACAAATGTCACACCCTCTTCAATGCATAACGGTATTGAATATCCATGTCAACCTATAAAAACTTAAACCGCCATTTAAAAAAAGTTGTGATTGGTCCATCAAAGTTTTGATTGAGCATATTCTCTATAACCATTTGTCAAAGATGTTGCGGCGAAATATGCGCGGTGTTAAGAAAAGCGGTATGTCCTGCCCATCTTGGCACAGTTGAACAATTGTGTTTGAGGGCATTTTTGAGCTCGTTAGACGTCCATGTTATATATGGTCGCAGCCTGTGCAATACAATTGCGATTGAAATATAGTTATTATTTTGGCTCACTTTAGAATAAATGTGAGGAAGGTAATGAAAGCTGTTCAAAGGCCGAGATAAAAACCCTCAAATGTCATATAAGAGACACACCGCTTGCTGGACAGGCGTTTCCACTCCACGCAAGCGGTGTGCCATCTAATATGACATTTACATACGCTACAACGCGCACTCCACGCACACGCTCACGCGCACGTGCTGCACACGCATCCGGTGTGGCTTGGCCTTTAATCGAGTCATTGTGTCATTTTCGCGCGTACTTGCTTAGAACGTGACAGCCCTATTATCCGCGAAAATAGGAGGTAAAAGTGCCAGCATCCTAAGCCAATATGACGATAAGGGCAAACAACGTTTGAACAACTAAATGTTAAATAAAACTATGAAAACGGATAAACTCGCGTATATTATCGCGAATACTTTACAGGGTTCGTGGTCTGAGTCATCCGCAGATCACGAACCCTGTAAAGTGTTCGAAACGTCGGAATGTAGTTAAAATTAGTTAATATATGCGAGTTTATCCGTTTTCATAGTTCTATTTCATGTGGTAATCCTCGCGGTAACCGAAGAAAATATTAACTAATTGTTATTTCATGCATTTAAACGCATGCTTAATTGAAAACCAAAACTCACTAAGGGCTGATTTTTCAATCCCCAGTTTGCCGTGTCTGTCCGATAAATGTTAGCTCTGTCATTTTTTGACTGATATCCTGAGAAAAGGACAGCGATCATTTTAACAGACGGCTACTTTTATCTAGTGTTTAAAAAAATCAGCCCTAAGTAACAAATACCTACAATACCTACGGACATACGACGTGGCTAAGAGTAGCGCCAGTGTTTATCTCGATTATTATAATTATAGTACGCGCTAAATTAAGTAGGTATCTATATTGTATGGGTGAATATGGTACAAAAATCTACAGCAGAAGATCGACCGCGAACCACGTTAGATGTGTTGTCCCTATGACACTTACTTTACATACGAATTTACAAGTGCTACTGAAAAGTACCTGTTTGTTAGTACGACTGCATAAATATATTTCCGTACACAAAACTACGCAATGGAATACATAAAAGGTAACTTAGAATCTTAAAACGAGCTTCAGGCAGAAGCTGATATTAAAATGATGTTATTTATGAACATGCGACGCGTCGTCGTCTTTCAATCGAATAATAACTGTATAATATCCGGAATATGATTCGTCAGTTACTTACTCGAGTAGTACCTGGGCATTTTCACTTCTAGGGACAGTAGGGACACCCAATTAGCTTAACTCTCACAAAAAAGTCTCGTATAACTTTGATGTCAGTTTTGTAACGACAATTAAGCATTAAATGTAAACAAAAATATTTTTTTATCATTTAATCCAAAAAAATACGCGTTTATGAATTAACATGAATGAAGTGGATATACGTAAATATTTCATGCTTAATTGTCGTCACAAAACTGACATCGAAGTTAACTTTTTTGTGAGAGTTAAGCTAATTGGGTGTCCCTAGAAGTGAAAATGCCCACCTACTTAATTTAGTCTAATTGTAGTAAAACTTTATGTCGATCATAACATTACCCACGATGAAGGCTTTCTAGCGATGTTTTTGCATTTTACTCGATTGGAATAAACCATATATGTATATTTATATAGCTTTAACACCTAGTTTATTAACCTAATTCAACAAAATATTAGCCGTTACAAATATATTTGTTTATTTTTTTTATACGGGCAAACAAGTATACAGATCAGGGGCCTATTTCTCGAAAGCTTGTAACTTGTAATACAAGAAGTCTTTATCTAGATTCTAGATGATAGTGTTAAAAAGAGACTTCCGCTTGTATTACAAGTTACAAGCTTTCGAGAAACGGGCCCCGGGTGCTTCAGACAAGTTGCCAATCGCTAATGCTTAATTGTCAATCGTAAACGAAAGGCAGCTGTCTTTGTCGCACTGATAAGAAAGAGTGACAGAGAGGGGAAACTACGATACGCTACTAAACGTTAGCGATTGACAACTTGGCTAGGCATCTTGGTGGCTTACATGATGGTCCTGTTTTATCCGTTTATCGTGGTACCCATCACCTTCGCACTTGCATATTAGTGAGAACGTGACGGCGTATAAACCTACACTACAGCTGATAGTAGTATTTAATTACCGCCATTCGTGTATAGTGTATATATTACATTAGAGGGGTCACGAGAGCGATGTTGCTGGCCTTAAACTTAGATAGAAAGTGGACTCTAACCCTAATAAATATCTACGGAGACCTGTTACAAGTAGGTAATTATAAACGGCAAAACTACTTTAAATATTTTCATCACTAATCCATTTTAATTC
>JALPQI010005800.1:0-55657 GCA_025490895.1 Thaumatotibia leucotreta | reverse complement strand
TTGACAAACATGTCCAGTATGTCCACGGATGTACAGTTACCAGTGTTGCTGTTAGTACCTGTCGTTGCAGTGGATGTCTCGATCGCGTCTCCGAAGCTTTCAACTGTGGGGTCTGTAAAAAACAATGTTTATTTATTAAAATACATTTTATTAAATACAATATTAGAATTAATTACAAAACAATTTAAAAAATTACAAATTAGAACCAACAACACACAAATTACTAAAATTAAATTTACATTCAATATAGGTACATAATTAATGTTTATTTTGTGTTTGGATGTACATATAAGTACGTCCAACCAATTGGAATACTAGGCCACTCCAGAATAAGCTTATGGCAAGGATTTTTATTTTTCTTTTAGTTTTTACATTGGTGCGAGCGTGGAGAGAATACGTAGTCAGCTCATGGACACAAGTCCCTAGGGAGTGTTTGGGACGTGGGTTCGATTCTCGGCCGATCATTTGGGTTTATCGACGCAAAGAGATCACTGTCTATATTAATATTGTTATACATTAAAGGTTAGTTTAGTAAGAGGATATTTGTTTAGTCACCATGTCGCCCTATTTCATCATAATGACAAGTGTGACAATTGTAAAATATCACTGTTAATGACGTCACAGGCGCCGTAGGCTACGGCTACCGCTTACTATCGGACGGTCCATGTGCTTGTTTGCCACCGATATACAATTATTACTAATTACATTATTACATCGTTAATAAACTACCTACCTACTTATTTTCCGACGATTGTCGAAAGGTTTAGAACAATTTTCATGAAATCTTGACATAAGGTTCGACTTATTATCTTTTTTTTATGTGACTAAGGTAGACAACTGAGCTCTGACACCTGATGGAAAGCGGGGACTGAGGCTCATGGACATAGTGACCAAAAAATCGCCTATGCGCTGCCTACCCTGAGGACTTAGATGGATTGCCTCTATGCCAGTAATTACACTAGCTATCATATCCCCAAACCGGAACACAGCATTAACTATTTAGCGGCAGGTTAACGGGTAAGACGGTGGTAGCTATCCGGGCGGACCCTGCATAATTTTGTCGGAATTTCGCTACAATTCTCATGTTTTTTGTGACAATTGTAATTTTGCTTGAACTAAAGTCATTATTTACTGTTGATTTATAAAATTTTCTGCACTAAATGTCATGTTGGTGGCAAACAAACGCACGGCCCTTTCGACAGACTGAGTCCAACGCTGGAGTCCGGCGTGAAGGCCTCTCCTGATGACAGTAGACGTGCTTTTTTTTTTTTTTTTTTTTATACCACGTCGGTGGCAAACAAGCATACGGCCCGCCTGATGGAAATCAGTCACCGTAGCCTATGGGCGCTTGCAACCGCAGGGGTGTCACATGCGCGTTGCCGACCCAATAAGAACTTGTACACTCCTCTTTTGAAGAACCCCATACTCCCAACCTACGGGACCCTAACCCCATCCAACGGGAAAACCTCGGCAGGGAGCTCATTCCACAGACGGACCGGGTAACTTATACGTACACTCCTCAATCTTAAACTGGACATGTTGGACAGACTGAGTCCAACGCTGGAGTCCGGCGTGCAGGCCTCTCCCGATGACAGTAGCGTGCTGGGTAACTTCATCATCAGTCTATGTTAGTCCACAGCTGGACGTAGGCCTCTCCTATTAACTATGCGTACAAATGTATTAGGAGTTAAATGCCCATAATCGTCACGCTGGGCAAGCGGATTGGCGATCGCAGTAATGTGTCCATTATGACGACGCTGCTGCCCATTCATCTTGTAGAATGGTCAGTGACACTTCAATCCCTTAGTCGACTCTTACGACACCCGCAGGAGGAGTTGGGGTGGTGACAAATGTATTCTTGCTGCCGTCACCACACGGCATAGTGGCTGAGACGGCTGGGTAACTTACACTCCTCAGTCTCAAACTGGACATGTTGGACAGACTGAGTCCACCGCTGGAGTCCGTCGTGCAGGCCTCTCCGGACGAGGACAGAAAGAGCCGTGCTGGTTTACGTTCCAGGCTGGCGTCATCTTCTGACTGTTCAGATGCTGGAACATGGAAGTTGAACAAACTTTCATTGATGGAATTTCTTGTAAGATTGGTTTGAAAGATATGTTAATAAAGACAGACAGAATTGTGCAGTCGACTACATGATAATTATGTATGTTCATTTTTGCATATAATCAAACCGCGATTAGAATGGGATTTGAAGGTACTGTTGACATAACAGTGTATAAGTAAATCTACGATATATTCATAGTTATATTCTTTTATTCATAGTTTAAATGCAGAGACTTACAGACAATAAATTAATTAATCACTCACTACATCTATAAACAACTCTTTTCTTGGTAAATTTTGTGTCATTTGTTGTGTCAACAGTACTTTCAAATCCCTTTCTGATTCCGGTTTGATAATACAATCCTACGGTGGACAAGGCGGCTATTGCTATTTGTAGTCGCCTGTGTCTTATTCCGAATATTTGGAGATGTATCCTAGCTCGACAAATTATGTACATAGGGTGCCTGTCGTGTCGCATAACGTCGATTGTTCTAAAATTTTTTGGCCGAGAATGTATGGCATAATGTTACATGGCATACTACTTGTTTAGCCTACTTAATTTTGCGCATACACGTTTAAAATACCTACACCATATTTATTCTTATATTGATTACTCGAATGTCGAATGACCTAAAGCATAATAATCCTAATGTTCATTGTAATAAATATTGTTTTCCCTACTACTCGAACTATCAATTTTCACTGCGCCTACTTTGATCATGTCCGAAATTTCATTGAAAAAGGCATTTTAATAACAACATGCAAAACATTTGAACAACAGGGTGAATGGTTAAAAAAAATGTTCAAGTAATAAACCAGGGTAAAACCGACGTGGATTGGTTAGGTTTCGAAACTAGGGCGGAGTGAATGGCGTAGTCTTTAAATACTTAAGTATTTATAATCAATTGTTTACACATCCTCATACTTACAAAGCCAAAAAAAGGGGGGACGGGGGGGCGAAGCCCCCCACCAGGGGGCATTAAAAAAAGAAATAATCTGAACAACCCCTACCTTAACCTGGATAGGTTCGTTAGGTACCTTTTATCCCTTAGAGCGGAAATAGAAGCCCTGCGCAGCGGGGCTTCGTCGACCGGTTCCCAGGTCAAAATTGCTCACTTAAATTCTTTGGACAACAGGGCGAATTATTTAGTAATAGTTAAGTATAAGGAATAAAAAATATTTTTAAAGCTAGTTAAAGGTAGGTAATCAGTATTAGTACATTAAATAGTAGGAACATCACCATTATGCACAATAATTTTTCGATACATATACATTAGACACGAAAATCATTAGGACAAACAATATTTAGGAACAACCAAGTTAGGATTAACAGTTTCGGCATAGCAAAAATATGCGCAACAATGTTTATGCCATTCATTTTTCGGCGTAAAGTTGTTATGCGACAAATTTTTCGAAATAAAAACATTATGCCACCCGATATAGACCCATGTACATAATATACAACTATACAACGTGTTTCACGAGCCACTTTCTTTTACGAAGGCTTAAGGTCTATGGCAGGCTTTAGAATACCAAAAATCTTTGGGATATTATTTTTTTTTTATTTACGTACATTAATGCTATTTTGATGCGTTTTTAACGTAAAATTTTGAATTTGGAATTTTTTTTATCCTACTTGTATCAAAGTGAGGACGTAAATTTTTTTGTCAGTAAATGCTTTATTTGTAGTAATACTTTTACAAAGAGAAACTATTAAAAAAACCAATAGTTTATTAATTTCAATTAAATTTAAATTTCTTCCCTACAGAATTTGTCACAAAAAAATTTCAAAAATTCATAACTCGTATACTACAAATAATCGGCTAACATACATGGGGTATATTCTGACAGACCATGACGTGATTAATCTAAAAAAAAATTTTTGTCGTCAAGGTATGGACCAACCTGTATAAATAGGCATTTTAATTTAGATAGCACAAAGAAAAAGAAACACTATCTGACGAATATTAAAAGTCCAATTCAGTGAAACAATGTACCACAACGCACAAATAATACAATAAACAATCATAATAATAGTAGCAGAAGTACCTACATGTGATTAAAATGTATTGTAATAAAAAAAAAATAATTTTAACAATTCCTATCGTCATTCTTATCAGCGTGGATGATATAAATTTACAAAAAAAAAATTTTTTTTGTCAATTTTCCGACGTTAAGTTTCCATGCTAACGCTACTCCGTGAAACAATCTGGCGTGAACTCAGAACACTAGCGACCTCGACCGCGTCGCGATCGTGACTGAGCGCTCCCGCGCTTACGCACACTAAAGCATTGTATACATGCACGCCTGACAACATTCATAACCAAACGGACTTCGTGAGATAGAATATCGGTAATGAATTTCAATATTAACCTATAAAAACTTAAACCGCCATTTAAAAATAGGTGTGATTTTGCATTTGTCAAAGGTGTTGCGCCGAAATATGCGCGGTGTTAAGAAAAGCTCTAAAGCCCATCTTGGCACAATTGAACAATTGTTTTTGGGGGCATTTTTGAGCTGGCGTTAGACGTCCATGTTATGTATTTCTGTGTGTACAGTATTGTATTTACCTTTAAGATTATAACATAGTTGTGTTTAATAAGTTTTTACTGTATCAATAAACTATTTTGATTTTGATTTTTGATTTTGATATAATGGTCGCAGCCAAAATGTCAGTAAGGTGACGCATTTCTCAATCGATTTTCGTAAGTCATAGAGACGGAGCTATTAGTTGGACTAAGATAGCGTTATTAGCCTGTTCTTTAGTATAGCTCTACATCTCTACAACTCACGTAAGAACTCACATGTGTGATCCCGGCCTTACCCCCTTATTCGTATACGTTTGTTAACTTAACAAGCCGCTAATAATTGTTTGTCCCTTTTGCTCTTATGGACACATTGTTAAGACCGAAAGGGACAAACAGTACTTACCCGCTTGCTAAGTTAGCAGACGTTTATGAATAAAGCGGTTAGTCTATAGACTTGTATTCATATTTTTTATGGCAGACTTTTAGTGAGTTTCGAGCGACTCACAGTTATTGTCGTCATCCAGTACGACGCGCTTGACCGTCGGCTCCGACACGTCGAGGCTCTGCGCGGACTCGGCCTCTCTCCTGCTGAAGTAGCTCGCCGGCTTCTTGTCCATGTGCACGCGCTTCTTCTTGGACTTGCAGCTTTTTGAGTATTTCAGGAATCTGCAGAATAATATCATCATAAGCCTGGCCAGTCATGATAGTCCACTGCTGGACGTAGGCCTCTCCTATTAACTATGCGTATAAACGCATTAGGAGGAAAATAACCATAATTGCCCCGCTGGGCAAGCGGATTGGCGATCGCAGTAATGTGTCCACTATAATGACGCTGCTGCCCATCATCATTTTTTTATCAAATAATGGTCAGTGACACTTCAATTCCTTAGTCGACTCTTACGACACCCGCAGGAGGAGTTGGGGTGGTAACAAATGTATTCTTACTCTCACCACACGGCCGCAACAATATATATAGGTAAATAAATAAATATCTTGGGACATCGATGCTAACGATTTTTTTTTAATCATTTCTTTACATCTTACACAAATCGACTTAATACCTAAGCTCAATTAAAGCTTGCGATGTAGGTACAGTCACCACATGGGAATGTTGAGCCACTTGGCAATGGATGCAATTTAGTCGTGTAATATTATGGGTTCGGCATTTTTCGTTAGTAGGCACGATCGCGACATGACCGATGTTCCCCGATGATATGTCAGTCAAATACGAATCTATGTTGCGTCAAAATTCCAGTATGTCAAAACCACAGATAAAATATAGGGAAGATTCCGTGTATTAAGACATACATGAACAAACTATTGTCATCCTTCACCCCATCTCAAGACGTATTCCATAAGGAAAAAGAGACAAATAAAGTAGCTCTACTTGGTCGTGAACTCCATCCACGACTCCATTTTCTTGAACAATGCTACCAACCTGACTAGATAAAATGTCATTACTATTAGTGATGTCCAGTCTTCAATCGTATACTTTTATCGTCAATAATAATATTTTTACCAAATTAGGTAGCGAATACAGCAGGAATAAACCTTATTTCCTACTCAAAATCACGATCTTCTTCGATCGTGATTTCAAAATCTACATTTTAGGATAAAAATAAAATCACAAAGTTAACGAAATATTTTCTTTAATTAAAATGTCATAATGAGGGTTTCCTAAAACGTATGCCACTAGTTGGCGCCACTTAGCCGTAAGGTCCCGCTAAGAAACATAATTATCTAGCCCCAAAGAAAGACTAAGTAAATGTTTTTTTTTTTTAAATAAAGTTTAAATTTTTTTTAACTCATACAAAACATTTAAACCAGAAACTATAAACATAGAATTTAGACAAGTTTCTGGACCTGCTCCCGCCCTGGTGATTTCAGAAAACTCTCATTATAACATGTTTTATGGACTTATCATTCCTTAAAGCATACCTAACAATTTTGGTATGATGGCTTCTTTATAATTAAATTAATCAGTCTACACAAGTATCACATGAGCGTCATTATTAAACTAAACTTAATTTACTTGCTGGTTGACATGACATTGGATGATTACCAAATATGATGGGTAGTACGTCAGAATGTAATCACTTATGCGCGTACCCTTGCCTGAAACAACTGCTTAAAATTGTGCGGAGCATATTTTTGAATACTCTTTAGGGTACCAGTCGTCTGCCTTTTTGATATTTTTGACCCATAATAGCCTTTGTTCAGTGTCCAGTGGAAACCTGTTGGACATTAAAAACATCGATTCATTTTTGAGTTGACTATCAATACATTTATCGATATCACGATCGGTCTCTTAAGTACCACACTATGCGATACAAATGTTTGAATCCCACTATTTATAATTACATTACGAATGTAAATACAAATGGTTTAATCACAAAACTACACATATGTATCCGACAACAAATATTGAATAAGATTTTCAGTTACTTTTACCTTAATAAGGTTCGAAATCTTAAAATTCAAGTCAAAACTAAATTGCCGGTGAAACGTAATGTCTTTATTTTGTTCATTCAGGTAACCCTGGCGGTTTTTACACCCTGGAACCACACAAGTCATCACTTTTATCACATTCCGTGCACTTATCGAACAGAAATATACATGAAAAGCTTTATTTTAATCACTTTTACTATTTGCGGTTTAGGTGCACTAGTATACACAAACAAAGATCGTTGACAGGCATTGCCGGCGTCACCCACAGATAAAATAGACTCGGTCTATCAATTTTATATGTCTATGGTCAAAACTAGTCGAAATAATAAAAATTTCTTCGTCTACGAGAATTAAGGATTAGTCATCGGCCATTATTAGACGCTAGATGTCGTTGTTCCTAGAGGAAAATGGATAACGACAGTTCTTCATAGATTTGTTTAAAACCGTCTAGTAATTAATTCGTATTTGCTTCAAATCGGAAGCCATGATTTATCTGATATTAATAGGCGAGGTATTTTTTTCATTCATATTTATATAAATAGGCATGTTATCGAGGAATTTTAAATTATTTTTTTCATTGACAGAGACAAATGCTATTGCTGTCTTTATTATCATTCGTTACAGCTCAGTTGACGTTAGTTGAAAACTTATGTAATGTAACCTTTGTAGAAATATGGTAGGTAACCTTTGACAATCTACCCATAATCCTATAATCTGTCAGTAGCCATAAAAATGTATAATAGAAACTTGATAGTTACTGACTGAAATTCTTACTTTGAAAAAATACCTGTCAGTGACAGCCGTTAAAAGGAAAGTGAACGAAATCACCATAGACATATAAATCTATAGACCAAGTCTATATTATCTGTGGGTGACGCCGGCAATGCCTGTCAACGATCTTTGTTTGGGTATACTAGTGCACCTAAACCGCAAATAGTAAAAGTGATAAAAATAAAGCTTTTCATGTATATTTCTGTTCGATAAGTGCACGGAATGTGATAAAAGTGATGACTTGTGTGGTTCCAGGGTGTAAAAACCGCCAGGGTTACCTGAATGAACAAAATAAAGACATTACGTTTCACCGGTAATTTAGTTTCGACTTGAATTTTAAGATTTCGAACCTTATTAAGGTAAAAGTAACTGAAAATCTTATTCAATATTTGTTGCCGGATACATGTGTGTAGTTTTGTGAATTAACCATTCGTATTTGCATTCGTAATGTAATAATAAATAGTGGGATTCAAATATTTGTATCGCATAGTGTTGTACTTAAGAGACCGATCGTGATATCGATAAATGTATTGATAGCCAACTCAGAAAATGAATCGATGTTTTTAATTTCGAACAGGTTTCCACAGAACACTGAACAAAGGCTATTATGGGTCATAAATATCAAAAAGGCAGACGACTGGTGCCCTAAAATAGTTATTTATGTGGCTGGCGCATAATAAGAGGCATTAAACATGAGTGTGGTTTTATGAAACGAGCCGTAGGCGAGTTTCATAATAAGATCACACGAGTGTTTAATGCCTAATTATGTACAGTCACATACATAACTTTATCTACATCCACATCATTAGTTTAGAATGACAATTTACCTTTATTTTCACTGATATCCACTAAGTAATTACCTCTAAATATAAAAAATCAAATCAGTGGAAATCACTCAATTTGAGTAAGGATATCCTACAATAAATATTTATTGAAAAAAAACAACAAAAAGAAGTTGACTTCATAATGTTAAAATTAATATCATGACGACGATACTTTAATGTCAACATTATGATGCACTGTACTCTGCCTGTACTTTAATGTTAACATTATGATACAGCCACAGACACCGGTCTCTTAATATAGGTCATTACATTACCGCTCCTGAATACATAACAGGGAAATTATGATATTCCTGTAGATAAAGTATTCAAAAATATGCTCCGCACATTTTAAGCTGTTGTTTCAGGCAAGGGTACGCGCATAAGTGATTACATTCTGACGTAGTACCCACCATATTTGGTAATCATCCAATGTCATGTCAACCAGAAAGTAAATTAAGTTTAGTTTAATAATGACAATGACACTCATGTGATAGGGGAAATACGTCCAAAATGACACATACGTACAAAACGACACATGCGGGTTATTTTGAATTTGGCGCACTTTAAAATGAAACTGACAGTGACACTATGCAGCTATAACGGTATTCTATGGTCTGGCAGCTTTTGGACGCATCTACTTAATTAGTGCCGTTGACAAATGACGGAAAATAAATATTCACGCGTTGTGACTTTTTTTCTTGCCTATAAAGTTTTTGATCAAATGTTATCTTTTTTGGTGCTGTACCCTTCGATGTACCATTTTTTTCATGCCGCAATCTGTTATCTTTAGATTGCACAACTTACTGTTAGAAAAAGAAACCTTTACATATTTATTTTAAATTGTTATTTTTTGAAATTGCTATTCGGACAAAACGACATACATGAAATTGGACAAAATAACATAGGGTGTGTGGCATACTTAGTGTTGGCTTATGCTCCTAAAATGTTTGATGAACTACAAAAATCCTCCTAAAGCTCTCCCGGTAAAATAAGAATGCAAGGACACTGAACTCGTTTGAAGATATTAATGATAATGACGATTTTCCTAATGTTTCCTACAGCGATGAAGAAAACTGCACTTGTATATCTTGTAACAACCTTCATTCACACTCTTAGCCCGGAGAAGACCGATTGTCGTATGTAAAGTGTTCAATTTGGGTTCACATTTCATGCACCAGCCATCCAAGAAGAAATAGATGTTTCATTTGCGAATTATAGCAATAATTTTGTAATGTGTCATTTATTCCATTAGCAATATGTCATTTTGTCCGATGCATAATATATGGACAAAATGAATTTTGACTAGTCTCCACTAATTATTTTTTTAATATTTTTTGGTTGATATTTTGATAGAAGTGTGTATGTGTTTCGATAACTGAAGGACCAAACATTATTGATATAGACTATGGCAGTGCTGTGAAATACCAGGAAAAACGTTATGACACAAAAACAAAACTATATGTCACTTTGGACGTACTTCCCCTACTTGTGTAGACTGATTAATTATAAAGAAGCCATCATACGAAAATTGTTAGGTATGCTTTAAGGGATGATAAGTTCCGTAAAACATGTTATAAAGAGGGTTTTCTGAAATGCCGTTCACCAGGGCGGCAGCACTGAGGCGTCAGGTCCAGAAACTTGTCTAAATTCTCAGAGCACCTATAGTCTCGTGTTTAAATGATTTGTACGAGTTAATAAAATTATTTAAAAAAATAAAAAGACCTTCTAGTTAGTTTTTCTTTGAGGCTAGATAATTGTGTTTCTTAGCGGGACCTTACCGCTAAGTGGCGCCAACTAGTGGCATACGTTTTAGACAGAACACTTCTTATGACATTTGACATTTTAATTAAAGAAAATATTTCATTAATTTTGTGATTTTATTTTTATCCTAAAATGTAGATTTAGAAATCAAGACATATTACGGATCGCAGAAGATCGTGATTCTGAGTAAGAAATAAGGTTTATTCCTACTGTACTCGCTACCTAATTTGGTAAAAATGTTATTATTGCCGATAAAAGCATACGATGAAGACTGGACAACACTAATAGTAATGACATTTTATTTAGTCAGGTTGGTAGCATTGTTCAAGAAAATGGAGTCATTGATATAATTCACGACCAAGTAGAGCTACCTTATTTGTCTCTTTTTCCTTATGGAATACATCTTGAGATGGTAAAGGATGACAATAGTTTGTTCAGGTATGTCTTAATACACGGAATCTTCCCTATATTTTATCTGTGGAAATTACCATCAGGGCTCTGAAGTTAGATTGACGTCTCCAGGTCTAAAGCGGATGTTATAACGTAACTATAGTAACGTCAGCTTCAGGAAAAATAGCGAACAATAATTGGTTTTCATTTTTGTTATTACGTAACCATGGTAATGTCACCTTCTGAAGAATACGCGAGCGGTCATTGCCTAACCGTAGCAACGACCGCCCCATTGGTCAGCAGAGTTCGGCCGAAGTCGTGATACCAGCCTCATAAGAGTTCGGAACCCGATTTGTATTATTCGACCAAGTTGCGAACAGTGGCAAGTGGCTCAACAATCCCGTGTGGTGACTGTACCAAGCGACGATATAATAATATGTATATAATGCATAGATACATATATATTATACTGAAATACAAAGATAGCCACGACCAAGGAACACATATTTGTGATAATGAATATAATGATAAATAAATATTAAATACACAAATAATGCCCTCGCCCCTCGCCTGGATTCGAACCCGGAACTTCCAGCTTCGTAGGTAGGGTTACTACCAACTAGGCTACGGGAGCTGACAAAATATTACAGCCAAAATTGGATAAATTGGTTAATCCGCCATAATACTAGTGGTCCATACACAAGTACATAATACGAGAGGCATATGTTGTCTAACGACAGATGTCATATGTACCATAGATCAAGCAAACGTATCTACTTAGCGTGTCAAATGAACTCAGTGAAATACACTGAGTTGTCCGTCTTTAATCGCAGCTTGCAGCTTTCGGGCGTCAAATTTTGTAAGTTGAAGTGAACAAAAACATTAATAGTGCCTCCTTAAGTAATATTAATTGCAACACATAAAAAAATATGAATACTCAAGGGCCTGAGACATATTTAAAATCATAGGCAAGTAACAACTTCTGTACAAAATCTGACACGCTCGGCCGTTATACAAATGAATGAACTTGTTTCTTCTATCCAAATCTAATTCTGTGTGTCTAACAGTGAACTGAAATAGGCCGATGATTATAGTTTTTCAGTAAAATGTCTGTGACGTATGTGCAGACAGGCAGACAAACTGAGCAAAACTATATCCCATCTCTCACGAGGCTATTCAAATGCTACGCAACGACGTAACGACGGCGACGTGGCGACGTGAATCAATATGGCAGCTACTCACAAGCGACGCGTAGAGGATACGGGTATGAAACGCAAATCGCTTGAGAGTCACATCGTTAAGGTGCATTCAGACCAAACGAGCATTTGCTATTCCATCCCCCACTCTACGAAATCAACAAATCACGTTTTGTGTAGCGATTGAATTTCGTAGAGTAGGGGGTTAGAATAGCGAATGTTCGTTTGGTCTGCACCTTTAAAGACGGGCCGGAAGAGTTATTTTTGCTCCGAAACCTCAATAAAGTAAATGTCTTTACTCACATGTGATTCTCTTTGAGTATCCTGTCAAGAGTAGGCTGCTTCTTATCCGTGGTTGTGCCCGTCGAGCACATCCCCTCCAGCGTCACATCTTCTAGAACCTTCTTCAGTATCCTGGAAAACACCTAATTTTGAAATTTTGCTCAATCCATCAACCATATTTTCATGACAAAGACCCGTTTGTCCTGACTGTCTGTCTACTACCACGGGTGTAACGTCATGCTCAAAACGTTAACCGTAAGTTTACGCGATTAAGTGTTTGCAGTTAAAATATGAGTGAAAATCGAGATGATTTCAATCAATCCATCAAGTTTCACGTAAAAGAAAAATGTCTGATGCAATAAGTCTCAAAATGGCAAATAATTTCTCCCTGCGAAATGGATCGATATTTTTTAAGCATACTAAATATGTTCTTCGAATAAAATATTATGAAATATTTTATTTCCAGGAGCTAGAATGGTTAGACTACCTCAGCTGCACCTCCTCCGCAAAATACATGAGCCAATCAACTTTTCATTTTGTCCTGTAACGCAGGCGACAATTTCATCAAGTTTGCTAAAAAAAATGCTTATGAATTGTACATGCGTTAGGCCACACACAAGCTCACACCGATACATTTAGGTTCCAACTGTTTTTCATTGTAAATATGTGTACAGTATTAATTGACGTACATTTGTTCATGAAAAGTAACGCAGCAGACAGAAAATATATTATGTCGATCGAAAGTTGATTGGATTCTGCAATTCGACGACAGATACGTGGGTATCTATCGTCGAATTGCAGAAACCTGTCCGTAATATACACTAAAGTCCTCTGTTCTTACCCGCGCCGCCGAATGACCCCGGGTGCCTCTTTACTGGAGACATTGGAGGCCGCATTACCCTTTCTGTAGTATCTGTGAACAACGTAGAAATCACTAAACGTGCTCAAAATGTACGAACTAAGTTGTATGTTGTAATTAAGCTACGAACAAATAAAACATGGAAGCCGCACGCCATACTACATTGCCTTTCAAAAACGGTTCTGAAGTTTAATTGACAAGTGTCACCCCCTCTTCATTGCATCACGGTAATAAATTTCAATATCAACCTATAAAAAACTTAAACCGCCATTTAAAAATATTTGTGATTGGTCCATCAAAGTTTTGATTGGCTATATTGTACAAACATTTGTCAAAGATGTTACGCCGAAATATGCGCGGTATATAGAAAAGCGCTATGTCCTGTCCATCTGACACAATTGAAAAATTGTGTTTGGGGGCATTTTTGAGCTGGCGTAGACGTGTCCATGTTATATAACATGGTCGCAGACTATAAGAATATTTACGAGTATTAATAATTTAAAGTTCTTGAAAGGCCATTTAGTTGGCTTGCAGCTTCCAAGTTTCATTTGTTCGTGGTATCACTTACGGCCGTGTGGTGACGGCAGTAAGAATACATTTGTCACCACCCCAACACTTCCCGCGGGTGTCGTAAGAGCCGACTAAGGGATTGAAGTATCACTGACCATTCTTTGATACAAGATTAATGATGGGCAGCAGCGTCATCATAGTGGACACATTCTGCGATCGTAAAATCCATACGCTTAGGTAATAGGAGAGGCCTACGTCTAGCAGTGGACTGATTATAGGCTGATGATGAGGAGAAGTTTACGAAGAATGCATCATAAAAAATATACGGCTACCTACTGCCAATAAGCGCCCGAGTTGTGCTCAAACAAATCAGCCAATGTAATAAGTATAGTTTTATTTATAGTTTTAACTTAGTTACATATTTATAATATATATTATACTTACTGTTCCCTAGTAACTAACTATTATGTAGAAACCGGTGAGTCATGCAACTACTAGCACGGCCGATCGCCGGCTTTCATGGACCTTATTGCAAGGAATTAGAGACCATGGAGAGCTGGCAGTCGCATAAACACATATAAAATGTGATCGTGCGACAACTTTGGCGGCAGATAAACCGTACGCGGTTTTCGCTCGCCAGGTGAGCCTTATTATTATTAGCTTTTAAGTGCTTTTAGATAAATTGAAAAAAAAAACTTACACATCTGGCCGGAGCCGCCGCATGATCTCAACGTAGGGGCTGCGGGTCGCCACGGCCTGCGCCCACGCAGATGAACATCTACTCATCAGCTTGCTTTTCTGGGATTCCATCAATCTGAAATTTTGTCGCGGAGATTGGGCGGCGTTTACGACAGAGAGGCCTCGACCCTCGCTCCGGGACATTCCTGGTGCAAAAATTGACAGTCGCGATTCAGCGTGGCAATGCCGCGAGCGTGATGGATACTTTTGCGCCAGGTATGACACGGGGCGGGTTATTTGACTAGTACAATTGGTATTGTTTGTGACTTAAAATGTATGTTCTTAAATGATGATGAAATAAATTATTTGAAATAATCTTTAGAGCCATCGGTTCTACGCGCGATGTGCCCCGGCCACTGCCACTTCAGTTTAGCGATTCGGAGAGCTATTTCGGTTACTTTGGTTCTGCTGCGGATGGTCTCATTTTTAATCCGATCACGCAGAGAGACTCCTAGTATAGCCCTCTCCATTGCTCTTTGGGTGACTTTGAGCCTTCTTATGAGGCCCATTGTAAGCGACCACGTTTCAGTACCGTATGTCATCACTGGCAACACACACTGATTAAAGACTTTCGTCTTCAAACACTGTGGAATATTGGACGAAAATATGTGTCGTAGCTTCCCGAACGCTGCCCAACCGAGTCGGATTCGACGATTGGCCTCTTTCTCGAAGTTGGACTGGACCTACCTAACTGAATAGTTTGCCCTAGGTATATATATTCGTCTACAACTTCGTGTGTAAAGACTCCGATTATTACGGGAGTTGGTGCTACATGGGAATTCGACATGATTTTCGTCTTATCCATGTTCATCCTAAGACCAACTCGCTCGGAGGCTTTACTGAGGTCAACGAGCATAGTACTTAGTCCTCCAAGGTCTCAGCCAAAACTACTATATCGTCAGCGAATCGAAGGTGAGTGAGGTACTCGCCGTGGTGAAGGTCGCAGGAGTCCGCTGGATGCGGGTGACCCAGGACCGGTCATTGTGGCAATCTTTGGGGGAGGCCTATGTTCAGCAGTGGACGTCTTTCGGCTGATATGATGATGACGATGATGAATCTTTAGAGCTGATAGACTTTACAAGTTTATAATTATAACTAACGTGAGACTCACTCCAACACATTTAAATATCTAGTGAAGCGGGTTTCTCACGTAATTTAAGTAAATATTGGTTCGATAATCAAAGCTGGGATCTTCATCAAGGAGTACCCTCGACCAAAGTCCGACGATCAAAACGTGTCGAGCAATTATCCAATTAAATGGCGTTTCACCAAGTATTTAAAACTAAATATTTCGATGTCGTAACACATATAATATATGTTAGTAAGTATCTTGTAGCAGTTTCAATTTTTTTTTACTATAGATCTGATTAAACACTTGTTTTTTTGTACGCTTTTTTTTCTTAACATATAAGTGAATCATCCTAATCTAAGTACTTCAGTTTTGGAGCGGGTATTACATCATATTTACGTTTAATGTACAGTTGATTACTGAACACAGATATGTAAAGTAGACATTTGTATAGCTGATTGTATAATGTTGTTACCACTAAAAATCTTCCCGTAGGATGGGTATTTACCTCCTAATTCATCCTTATAGGTATTTAATAGGAGAAGCTACAGTAACGAACTGAGAAAGGGTAATGTGCATTATACATAGATACTCACGACATCTTGGCCATTTTCGTGTTAGTCTCAGCATCCAATACATCCTTAGTCTGCGTGGTTTCGCTAAACACATCAGGTTTAAACTCCTCCCTCTCTTCAATAACTATCTTCTTAGGTTTCCGTGCACGTTCAACGTGTAAACCCTTAAAATAATGCTGAGGGTCCCGTAGTAATGCACTTTGCAGGGTCAGCCGTTGGCGTATGAAAGGGGGCAGCGGTTTTATGTCAGGGTCGTTAAAAAGGAACGCCATATTGTTTTTGTTTATCAATTGCGTTTGAAAGCGAATAACAGATTTGCCGCTAGCAAATCAAATACAATGACTTTGTTACAGAATCATTCTGTGATGCGGCTTGTTTACAAACTCGTGTTTGGTCCGTATGTATGAAACTAAATAATATATTACCTTTGCAAATTGTTTGTAGTCATTACAAGCACGTGTAGCAATAATTATTTTATATTATTATGAACAGCATGTATTATGACTCCTAAATATTGCATTTTCACTGATAAATTAAGTTTAATTCACTTTTCGCGTTTCATACTTTAGTGTAAGTAGGTTGTGTTATAACTTATATATTTTTGGATGGACAGCATGGTAAATACTGGGGAAGTATTCTGGTAGATTATTTAAAAAATATTATAAGTAATAGCTTTCATTTTGTAAGATTTGTGGTTGAGTTGATTGTAAACTTGGATGATCAATTGATCACAACATTGTTTGACAGAATGTTGTCAAAATGATGAAATTAAAGTTTTTACAATTTTGGATAAGAATTAAAATAGGTTGCATGTCATTTGTAAAAAGTATTATCGTTACCTATTGCTATGTAAAGCCTTATATCTCTAGTTTATTAGGGTACTAAATGGAACTCCTATAACTTTTTCTTAATTTATTCGTTGGCAAGTATTCTTTCTTGCGAAATGTCCCCATTCCTTAATATAGTGCTACTAAATACACAAATGTAGGTATTAGTGATGGCGGTGAACAGTCGACGTTAAAAATATTAGTACGACTTAGGTGCAAAAATATATTTAAACGACTTTATTGCCTTGATATTAAGGTCGTGTAAATTCATTTTGGCACCTAAACCGTGACGATACCTTTGACGTCGACTGTACAAAGGTGACCGATTTTGGTCACGTCAAAAGCCCTCATGCAATTCAACTTACCCGTGGACAGGAGCCGTATTTACGTCAACTTCGGAAAACTTGTTATCAGCAAAGGGTCTCTTATCACTTTGTGCAAGTCAATTTGGTCGCATGCGGGCGCAGTCATGTTAAGAAATCAGTATTTTAACTGACAATAAATAAAGTTTTATTTTATTTATTTGGTAAGCAAACAGAAATAAATGTTTTGTAATTTTCACTACGTAACTCTAGAAACCGCTTAATAAATATTTAATAAATAAATAAAATAAACATCATGGAGCATCTCACACAAATAAACCTGCTCTTACGGTTAGCTCCAAGGCTTGTGATGTGGATACCAAGCGACGATATATATAATAGATACTTAAATATATAGACAACCAAGACCAAGGAACATAATATATATTTGTGATAAATAACTACACAAATAATGCCCTCGCCGGGATTCAACCCGAAACCTCTAGCTTCGTAGGCAGGGTCACTACCAACTAGGCTACAGAGGCTGACTAAACTTCATACTATACGGTAAATACTGAAATGAGTTAAAAAACGTGGATCTTTTGACGAAACCTATGGTGGATGTTTTGGTGTGTAATTTTGATTTGATTTTTTTTCTCAGTTAAAAAACTGTCTTCGATTATTAAACTGTTGTCTTGTTAGCACAACTTCAGTGGCTTTGGTGATAACTTGTGCAACAGAAGCAGGGTCGAATTAACGATCGGACTTAACCTCACTTAGCTCTGTCGCCATAGTTATCTGATAAATATAATTATAATACACGTAGGTACATTGGTACGTAACTGTCGCCATATCCAATAGAAAGTAATAAATTAATTGACTGCTGCTGTTTTTTATTCACTGGCCAAACTTTAGAATTAGAATTAGTATGATGGTTACAAATTCGAGTTAATACAAGACACTAGGAAACGTCACTAAACCACTTCACTTCTTATATAATATCATCATCATCATCATCATTATCATTAGGCTATGTTAGTCCACTGCTGGACGTAGACCTCTCCTATTAACTATGCGTATAAACGCATTAGGAGGTAAATACCCATAATCGCCACGCTGGGCAAGCAGATTGGCGATCGCAGTAATTTGTCCACTATGATGGCGCTGCTGCCCATCATCAATCTTGTATCAAAGAATGGTCAGTGCCACTTAAATCCCTTAGTCGACTCTTACGACACCCGCAGGAGGAGTTAGGGTGGTGACAAATGTATTCTTACTGCCGTCACTACACGGCAACTACTAACTTAATGCATACTACTAACAATAGTAAATAGTAAGTCTAGTTATAGAGAAAACAATTATTACGGTGGATTTACACCAAACTAGCGAATGCTCTACGAGTACTCTACGAAATTCGTTCGCTACACATAACTTAATTCGTCGAAATTCGTTGATTTCGTAGAGTGGGGGATAGAATGAGCATTCGCTTGTTTGGTGTAAATCCACCTTTAGGTAAGTAAGAACAGAGCGCAGAGTGTGTATCCAGGTCATAATTTGAGCAGTTTCGGACAATACAGTCTTTATTTTTGCCTTATCTCTGGCCCAATTCGTACTATTGTGATGTATGCGGGTCGAATTAGGATTAGGACCTCTTTGTGAATGGGGTCTCTGTATTTACATGGAGTATACATGGACTATTCACCGGAGAATTCGATGCACTACAAAAAGGATTAAAAAAAAACAAAAACTTGATTCTTCCATGTCTGGACATGTTTGGGCTCATTCAAAAGGTACATGCAGACCAAAAGAGCATTCGCTGTTCTATCCCCCACTACGAAATCAACGAATCACGTTTCGTGTAACGATCGACTTTCCTAGAGTAGGGGTATAGAACAGCGACTGCTCTTTTGGTCTACATGCACCTAAAGCAGAATCACGAGCATGATTAAAAAATAAATGTTCTAAAATTTTAGAATTAAACGAGGGTAGTTTTCCTCCTTAAACGCCTCCGCCAGCGCTGCCCGCGGCCAGCACCCGCTCTAGGAGAGCAAGCCCGCAGTACACGTCGGGCTTTGGTCGCGCGTACTCCATGATGAGGATCCTCTAAATGGATCGAAACATGTCGAGCAATTATCGACTTAAATTACGTGAGTAACCCGTTTGATAAATATTTAAATATTGTTACGTTCGTGGGGTGGGTTTTCTATAGAAAATGTATAAATAAGCCACTAATTAAAACTGACACTTTAATTACTAGTTGAAATAACAAATACCAAACTAAAACACTGATCACACACTTAACACTTCACAAACTCGCAGTTAGATCGCAGTCTTCGCTCTGATGTTAGCTCTTCGCTGTCTCGATAGAAACTACTCCCGGCCGGGTCATGCTGTGTATTTATACCAGCCACTCAAATCTACAAAGTACGAGAAGATTCGACTCTAGAAAGTTCCCGAGTTAGGTGCGCGAACATTCTAGAGTATCGCTGTCTCTTTCTACAGGTTTCTCTTTCACACCCGTCCAGAATGTTCTCTCTATAGCTGTCTCGTTCACATCTTTCCAGAACATTCTTTCGTGCTGTCTCTATCTAATAGTGCTTTCTCTTTCACTCCTATGGGAAATTTAGCTATATACCGATTTGTACTTGAGAGGCCCAAAAGGGATCCTGAAAACGCCTGAAAACGGGTTTTCAGGTTATTGCGCCATCCGATAGAGGGTATCCTGAAACAGCCTGAAAACATGTTTCAGGCGCCTGAAAACGACGGTATCTGGGGTGAATATTTGATTTTGTAGTATGTGAAAGAGGACCTTCTGAAACGGCCTGAAAACGCATTTCAGCCTGCTGAAAACGCTTCTAACGTGTCTAAAATCATATTTGTAGTTTTTATCACGCCACCGGCGTAACACTACCCCCTCCCAAGACATGCTCGTCCCGAGCATCATTATTTCCGTGGTATTTGGCGAGCCGGTCAACGTGAACAATCTTGCATGGGCTTCGTAAATTCCTCCGAATCCGATATGTAACGTCATTGATCTTCGTAACCACTCTGTACGAGCTGCCATCCATGGTTTACCGTTGGATACTTTTTCCACAACTACACATCGACGACCTCCCTGACTTGCTGTTCCTGGTAAACGCACTGGGACTCGAACCTGTGCCTTTGGTAGGAGAACAGTTCTTCTAGAGCAGTAAACATTCCCACTAATTCTTCCTTCCATAGGAACCTCATCAAATCTAGTTTTCAGGACTCCAACTTCCATGTCAATTTTATAACCATGGCACCTCATAAAATCTAGTCCAATAATACAGTCATCAATTATGTCGGCAACAATCACTTTGTGCCGATAAATGTGCTTGCCAATTCTTAAATCCACTCCTGTCTCTCCCTTGATGGGAATATACTGGCCAGTGGCTGTAAGCAGCTGTAGATGCGTCGGCTGGACTACATAACCTCGAGTCAGGTGTTTCAGAAGCCAATGATTAATCACCGTCCGAGAAGCTCCGGTGTCGATAGTAAGGTTACATGGTATTCCACCAATTTCTCCCTTGACGACCAGACTATTCCCGTCGTTGACTTGTGAGATCACTACTGGGACATTTCGACCTCCAGCCAGCACTCGTCCCTTAGTCCTGGCTCTTACTCGTTTCCCTGCTGCGGCTCTGGTCGTACAGAGCCCTTATTTCTGGTCACAGGGGATTCATCCCGTTCTCTCCTGCTGCTTCTTTTCGGGCAACTAGTTTGTATATGGCCCCGTTCTCCACAATGGTAACATCGCGGCCCAACCTCCCGATGAGATGCAATCCTTCTTTTCAGGCAACTAGTTTGTATATGGCCACGTCCTCCACAATGGTAACATCGTGGCCCAAACTCCCGACGAGGTGCAATCGGCTCCCTAGCAGATACCTCAAGTAGCTTATACGATCTTGATGGATCTTGGCGTACAGCTTCAACTTCTAGGGCATGAGCTACGGCATCCTTAAGGTTTTCGTGGTGCCCTAGTCGTACTGCCGCCCTTACTTCCAAATCTCGGATCCCATCAACAAATGCCTGCACCAGCATGGTTTTTATCAAAGAGTCAGCTGAATGTTGGTATGCCTTTCTGACCAGCTTTTCAATTTCCAGGGCCCATTCTTGCAATGTCTCATTACGTCCCTGCGTTCTGACTTTCAGCTGAGCTCGGTAGACATGTTCCAGATGACTGTCTCCGTAACGGGCTTTTAATGCTTCTAGAAGCCGGTCGTAAGTTTGCTCTTTTCCAAGAGCTTCTAGAATTGTAAGAGCCTCGTCACGAAGTGCCAGCGTCAGAGCCGTCATCGCTTGCTCCTTACTCCAACCGTTTGCTTTGGACACGGACTCAAACTGTAGCTTGTACGCCGCCCACGAAGATGTACCATCAAAAGGAGGTGCCTTAAATTTTCCACCTCCCGGCACAGATATCTCGGGTGCGCAGGTACTGATGCCATTAGCTACTTTTAATTCAAGCTTCTGGAGGCGACGCTCAACCGCTTCCTCTACAACATGAATCTTGTTCTCCATGTCACTGAGCTTCCCTTGGACTTCGTACATTTCTTGCTTCCATTCAGTAGCAGCCTTGTGCAACTCTTGAAGAATCAATTTCGACTGTTCTTCTTGTTTCCGCGACTGTTCTTCTTGTTTCCGCGACTGTTCTTCTTATTTCCGCGACTGTTCTTCTTGTTTCCGCAACTGTTCTTCTTGTTTCCGCGACAGTTCTTCTTGTTTCCGCAACTGTTCTTCTTGTTTCCGCAACTGCTCCTTCAGTAGAATCAGAATAGTTCTGAGGTCTACGTCTTGAGTACTCTTAGCCTGCAAACCAGACGGACCGGGCTTAGATGCAGTATTCTCACATGCTAGAGGTTCGTACTGCAATATCCTCCTGCGCTGCAGGTTCCTCACGTGCAGTTACGCTCCCGGTCACAACTCCTTTTGGCTCGGTCTCGTTGTCGCGTGGCGTTATACCCATTTTCTATCCCGCTTCTGACACCAAATGTTACGTTCGTGGGGTGGGTTTTCTATAGAAAAGGTATAAATAAGCCACTAATTAAAACTGACACTTTAATTACTAGTTGAAATAACAAATACCAAACTAAAACACTGATCACACATGTCGCATATAGCTTATAATATGTAAATAAATATCTGTCTTATGTCATTTATAGCTCATAACATGTAAATAAATGTCTGTCTTAGTATGTAATTCTTAAGCCTAAGACTTTAACTAGATATAAGATTGATTGTTCCCCAATTAAATTAATCCCATTCCTTTACTTTTTGTACAATATTTGTCCATTGTATATTTCATGTAATTCATTTAAATAAATACTATCACACTATACGCTATAACACCCAGAGCGCACGCGGCTTAAGATGCCCGCGACTTTGGGCGCTCGCGGATTATCGCAGAGTGGGGATAACTAATATATATACACGCGATCCGCGAGGGCTCAATTCATTCACGCATTCACGCTCACTTTATCAAGCGCTAATCACGCGCTCACTAACCAACTAACACTTAACCTACTGTAATGTTGTAATTGTAAACAAGTGTTTTTATTTAAACATTTCCCTAAATAAAGTCCCTGAGCCGAGGTAGCCGCGGTAGCTGAGTCATCGAGCATCACGACAGTCTTCGTCAAGAGAACGAGATACATCCACACCCCACAACTTGGTCCTTCAGAAGCCGAATAGCAGCGAAGACTGAAGGTGCAGAGCCAGCCCGGTTGTCAAAACAGAAAAAAGTACGCGCTGAGCTTGAAGGCAACTCGGCTCAGGGTAGGGACCTTACCAGCTTGCTGGTCGGACCGTACGTGTTGTAGGTTTCCTCCACGTACGTGTCCTGGCAACTTTAGTTGCATTACGTCACACGGTTGACGTCATCCTTACCAGCTTGCTGGTCGGACCGTACGTGTTGTAGGTCTCCTCCACGTACGTGTCCTGGCAACTTTAGTTGCATTACGTCACACGGTTGACGTCATCCTTACCAGCTTGCTGGTCGGACCGTACGTGTTGTAGGTCTCCTCCACGTACGTGTCCTGGCAACTTTAGTTGCATTGCGTCACATGGTTGACGTCATCACACTGCTTTCGGACGCTCAAGGCATTGCTTTTAGCCTAAGCGCGAGATTCAGTGCATCGAGGGATCCACGCTTAGGGACGTCGGCGTTGCAATCGGTAGCGTCGTCGTATAGGTGTTAGGTAGGTAAAGTCATAATTACCCCCGCGTGCGTCAAAGTGAAGAAAGAAGATGTCCGAATCGGGAAGAACTCTGCGACCGCGGAAACAGGGGCAAGGCGTCCCCACTCCCACGACCACCGGGTCAAGGGACACCACGACCACGCCGCAAACGGGCGACACCACCACTGTCTCCTATGAAACTCAACAAAAGAGCGGAGGCACCAGTGGCAATCAGAACAATAGTCGGAAAAAAGTTCGGTCGGAAGATGAAGTGTCGAATCGCGATATCAACGAAACGGTAGTGGTTAGAAGTAGGTCGGGCACCGTAGTAGGCAACGACGACGATATAGTGCAAAATAACAAGCGCGCGCCGGTAAATAATAAACCCGCGAAAAGTGACCGCGATAATAAACTTGCTGTACTCTTAGCAGAACTCGAAGTTCATAAAGCCGCCCTCGCCGTTGCTCAAAAGCAGAGTGACACTGCCAAGTTAAGGCTCCAGATTGCCGAGGCCGAGGCCCGATCTGAGAGCGGCAGTGTCATATCCGACATTAGTAAAACCGAGCAACGAGTCAGAGGTTGGGTGGAACAACAAGTTCAGTTAAAACCAGCCGTCGCGAATATCAAATTCCCGTCGCCCCGCGAGGCCGCGCCGCCGGCACCCGTTGCCGAGAAATACCGCCAAACTCAACCACAAGCGATTAATGTACCGTATACGCAATACACTCCCGTGACACATAAACCGCCCGAATTGCCCACGTTTGACGGCAACGTTACGGAATGGATCGCGTTTCGCGCCGAATTCGAAGACACCGCGCCCATGTTTAGCTCGGTGAATAACGTCAGTAGGATTAGGCGAGCCCTTAAAGGCGAAGCGCGAACGGCCGTCAAATCAATTATGTACACGGTGCAAGACCCGTACGAAATAATAGAAGCTTTAGAAAGACAGTTCGGAGATCCTGAGGAAATAATCCTCACCGAGCTACATAATGTCAAACGTATGCCCCGCCTGGCAGAAGATAATAGTAATATAACGACATTCGCCGCGCACGTGGCCAACGCCGTGGCCACGATAAAATCATTAAGACAAGAAAAATACTTGTGCGCGCCGGAACTTGTAAAAAAAATAGTTAATAAACTAAATTTAATTGTGCGCTACGAATGGGCAAAGTATAAACAAGCAAATAGCGAAACACCGGATTTAGTCGCGATTTCCGAGTTTTTGAACGATATAAGCAAAGCCGCGAAACGCGTAAGTCATGGTAAACAAAGTAGATCGCGAAATCACGTGAATACGGTAGCTTTCGAACAAAACTCAAAACGAGAATCTAGACAAAATTACGCGCCAACGTCTTATCGCGATAATAATAGCGACTCTGAATCGGAAGTACATAACCCTTTCGACGCATAATGCCAAAAACGCGAAAGGCCATTTTGTCATTTCGCGTACTGAAAAAAAATACACGCATAAAGCCAAATACGCTTAATACCAAAATCGCTTTATGCCAAAAAACGCATAATACCAAAAACGCAATTCGCCATTTTGTCGTTTCGCGTATTGAAGAAAAACATCCCCCCTAATGCCAAACACGCAGAATGACAAAAAAGCTCAACACAATTTATGATAAGTATGATAACAGGAAAAATGTGTAGGTACTCCTCATTTTGCATGAACTTTATATAATGTGTTCCATCACACGCTCCTTTTAGAGCATAGTGACAATCCTAAGTGTAATGTCATCTTAGCATTTGCTTGATTTGACAGCTAAACGTCAAATGTATGACAGTGTCCCCTGTGTACTTTAGTACTATTACTTATTCTGTGCTAGTAGTGGCACAGAAAGCTCAAGCTCAAGCTGGCAATGAAACTGAGTTTGGCGGGATTGGGGTATCTACTATGTCGCGAAACCAGCGTCACAATTAAGTTCCAGTCACAAATAGAAAGCTTTGAAAGCTCAGGACGTTTACCACGAAGCACTTCGTTCGTTCGATCGTCTATCTGCCTCTTTGTTGCTCGAACAAGCAAGAGCGATAGGGAGGGAACCCTTCTGGCAAGGAAGGATGCTCACTTAAGTGATTAAGTTATTACTAATTGTACCACTACTATATATTATGTATAGTAGAGTTCATTAATAATTATGTGTACATTTCTCCAAACTCATTATCATAGTAATGATATCCTCACATATAAAAAATATCCCATGGAGCATCCTTAACAATATGTTATTAAAATAGTATTATTATTTATTTGTTACCAAAGCGTGATAGAAAATCTAGATCTAGATCTTCTAATATTGCTATGATGCATGGAAACTTGATATCAAAAAACATTATTGTATATGTCCCAGGTTTTAAACCAGCATACTACGAAGACCTGGCCCCTATTTCACCATCTTGACAAGTGTGACAATTCTTAAAATAAATTAAAACAGGAGTTCCAGGCGTTTGTAGGCTACGGAAACCGCTTACCATTGCGGGGGCTTTGTGCTTGTTTACCACCACTTCGACAATTTTAATAAATTCGCAGTACATATATCGTTAACAAATAGAAGTAGTTTGTTTTTTTAGTCAAGGCTTAATGACAATTGTCACGAAATTTTTGGTAGTTTTTGACATGAAACTGATCCTGTGTCGGAATTTTGTGCCAAAGTCGTCTTTTTCGTGACAATTGTCAAGAGCTCTTCACAAAAGTATTCGTCTTTAGTGGTATTAGTGGCGTTTTTATTTATAAACGACAGGTTAGTGGTAAATAAGCATACAGTCCGGACGATAGTAAACGGTGCCCGTAGCTCATGGACGCCTGTGATTGTAGTACCTAACAATGATGTTGACAAATAGGTGGTGAAATAGGGCACTGCTTCTGGTGTCACTTTTATAATGTTTGGCAATTCATAGGTTAGCTTTTGGCATTATGCGTATTTAGGTTTTGGCATAATGCGTATTAGCTTTTGGCATTATGCGTGTGTAAGTTTTGGCATTATGCGTACTAGCTTTTGGCATTATGCGTATTTAGATTTTATATAGTTTTGGCATTTGGCGTATTTGGTATTTCTATAGATTTGGTATTATACGTATTTGGCATTAAGAGAATTTGGTCTATTGCGTTTTTGGCGTTTAGCGTACGAATGGCGTTTTGCGTTTTTGGCATAATGCGTCGAAAGGCATAACCCTTTCGACGCATAATGCCAAAAACGCGAAAGGCCATTTTGTCATTTCGCGTACTGAAAAAAAATACACGCATAAAGCCAAATACGCTTAATACCAAAATCGCTTTATGCCAAAAAACGCATAATACCAAAAACGCAATTCGCCATTTTGTCGTTTCGCGTATTGAAGAAAAACATCCCCCCTAATGCCAAACACGCAGAATGACAAAAACGCTCAACACAATTTATGATAAGTATGATAACAGGAAAAATGTGTAGGTACTCCTCATTTTGCATGAACTTTATATAATGTGTTCCATCACACGCTCCTTTTAGAGCATAGTGACAATCCTAAGTGTAATGTCATCTTAGCATTTGCTTGATTTGACAGCTAAACGTCAAATGTATGACAGTGTCCCCTGTGTACTTTAGTACTATTACTTATTCTGTGCTAGTAGTGGCACAGAAAGCTCAAGCTCAAGCTGGCAATGAAACTGAGTTTGGCGGGATTGGGGTATCTACTATGTCGCGAAACCAGCGTCACAATTAAGTTCCAGTCACAAATAGAAAGCTTTGAAAGCTCAGGACGTTTACCACGAAGCACTTCGTTCGTTCGATCGTCTATCTGCCTCTTTGTTGCTCGAACAAGCAAGAGCGATAGGGAGGGAACCCTTCTGGCAAGGAAGGATGCTCACTTAAGTGATTAAGTTATTACTAATTGTACCACTACTATATATTATGTATAGTAGAGTTCATTAATAATTATGTGTACATTTCTCCAAACTCATTATCATAGTAATGATATCCTCACATATAAAAAATATCCCATGGAGCATCCTTAACAATATGTTATTAAAATAGTATTATTATTTATTTGTTACCAAAGCGTGATAGAAAATCTAGATCTAGATCTTCTAATATTGCTATGATGCATGGAAACTTGATATCAAAAAACATTATTGTATATGTCCCAGGTTTTAAACCAGCATACTACGAAGACCTGGCCCCTATTTCACCATCTTGACAAGTGTGACAATTCTTAAAATAAATTAAAACAGGAGTTCCAGGCGTTTGTAGGCTACGGAAACCGCTTACCATTGCGGGGGCTTTGTGCTTGTTTACCACCACTTCGACAATTTTAATAAATTCGCAGTACATATATCGTTAACAAATAGAAGTAGTTTGTTTTTTTAGTCAAGGCTTAATGACAATTGTCACGAAATTTTTGGTAGTTTTTGACATGAAACTGATCCTGTGTCGGAATTTTGTGCCAAAGTCGTCTTTTTCGTGACAATTGTCAAGAGCTCTTCACAAAAGTATTCGTCTTTAGTGGTATTAGTGGCGTTTTTATTTATAAACGACAGGTTAGTGGTAAATAAGCATACAGTCCGGACGATAGTAAACGGTGCCCGTAGCTCATGGACGCCTGTGATTGTAGTACCTAACAATGATGTTGACAAATAGGTGGTGAAATAGGGCACTGCTTCTGGTGTCACTTTTATAATGTTTGGCAATTCATAGGTTAGCTTTTGGCATTATGCGTATTTAGGTTTTGGCATAATGCGTATTAGCTTTTGGCATTATGCGTGTGTAAGTTTTGGCATTATGCGTACTAGCTTTTGGCATTATGCGTATTTATATTTTATATAGTTTTGGCATTTGGCGTATTTGGTATTTCTATAGATTTGGTATTATACGTATTTGGCATTAAGAGAATTTGGTCTATTGCGTTTTTGGCGTTTAGCGTACGAATGGCGTTTTGCGTTTTTGGCATAATGCGTCGAAAGGTACATAACGCGACACCGCGCAAAGGCTCGAGGTATCCCACGGTAGCCCAAGTAAAACCGCGGGAAATAAAAAAGAAACCAGAGTATAACAGCGGGGCTAGACCGAAACAAAGCTCGCCCAGTGTCAGCGTACCGCGCGATTCGTGTCCCATATGCAAGAATGCCAACAACCATTACGTCAGCGCATGCGCGAAGTTTATAACCGCGTCAGTCGCCGATAGATGGGAGTTCGTAAAAAATGCACGGCTATGCGTTAGGTGTCTAGGGTTCGCGCATCGTAGACCGTACAAATGTAAATACGTAGCTTGTGGAGTAAACCAGTGCGAGGCTGACCACCACAAATTATTGCACGGTTTAAGTTTAACCACGGCTAGCGCTCAAAGTAACAAGGCCTCACCGGGAGGCGTAAATACGATACGATTAGCACAGGCGTATCTTAAAATTATTCCGGTAGAAGTATCAGGTCCGTCAGGCGTGGCGCATACGCATGCGCTATTAGACGAAGGTGCAGCGTGTAACGTATCGACATCAAGTGAAGATAATTCTTGCTTTCATTCTTTTTGTAGGCGTTTGATTTAAAATATCATGACGTCGCCGCGTACCACGTGACCTACAATTGTACGTCAGTGTTTTCATTCAGGATACTATGGCATTAAACAGAGCGGGTAGAATTTCAACCAATCAGATTCGAGCTAGTTTATTGTTAGCCAATGGTAAAAGATGTTCAGTATGAGGTGATTCAAAGACGTCGAATGAACGAACAATTGAGGGATTGAGAATGAGAGTTGAGAGAATCTGACTTAAGGGAGTGTAAGAGGGATTCGTGGCTTTTTCGTCGGCAGAGCGTCGAGTCGTAAGGAAGTCAGTGAGTTTAGTTCGTAAGGCATATTGTGTTTAGAATTGTTCACAGATATAGCAGGCAGGCTTTACGGCAGCGGAGGCATAGGGCGAGTAACACCATTCCTGGGCGTGATTCGAAGATAGAAATGCGGTACCACCCGGCATTTGGGCGCACAAAGGATGCACCACATGGATATGGTACGTCGCCTCTGGCATTCTTTATATTTATAGGAATTGCTTTGTGATTTGTAGAATAATAGGTGCATCGAATCATACGGGATTCCAGCGATATGTTAGAAAGTGGGTAGATTCAGATTCGGTTGAAAATGAAATGGATACGTTGTTCTTTGGAGATGAACGTGCCCGAATATCTAGTTTCTATTATGTGTGTTCAATTGTGTTTTAAATCGTGTTTATTCATAGTTTAAATATTGAATAGTTATTATTCCGATATACTTTCGACAATGCTTTATAGAATTACTAAGTGGTAACGAATCGTACTGGTCGATTAGTAATGACTATAAGTTTACGGCAAACCGACACAAGGGCGAACGTAAGTTATCTAATATTCAATTAATACGGATTGAATTAGTTTTAGCTTGTAGTTGGGGTCCAGCTTGTGTGAGGGTATCTGGATACAGGGCCCGTGTCTGGATGGTTTTCATGCAAGTTGAATCTTAAATTGCAATCTATGACAGGAACATAATAATAAATCATTGCTTGTGGTCGTTGTGTGTACGGTTGATTTAACTAATTTGCTTTTATAATGTTCATCGTAACAACAATACGAACATAATCGAGTAACATTTTAATAATGTAACATGGCTATCTAAATATTTCTGTATTAATTATTCGGTTGCCGTATTCTTTAGTCGACAGTAGTAAACCAGTGGAACGCGCAGCATTATGATTCATGTAGGTTGTATAGATACGCCACGTGTTAACACGTTCAATGCGGTAGGGGGTCTTCGACCTCCTACAAAATATGGTTAATTACGATTTAAGCTAATTGCTGCAGCGGAGGTGTGAAAATATGATACTTACCAAGTTAATAATTTAATAAACTGTTTTATAACTGCGTTTTACAAATACTTGGATTCGTTAATAATTGTTTATTAGATAAAGCTTATTATAGTTTATTAGTTTCAAACTAAAATTAAATAAAACTATTTAATTTTTGTTTGAATTCAGTTCACTCTACTTAGTTATAACACCATAAACATTAACATTATCCTTGAGTTATGGCATTATTTTAGTAGACTGTTATATCTAACGCGTTCACTGCGGTTGGGGGTCTGTCGACCCCTTACAAAGTATGGTTAGTTACGTATGAGCCTAGCTAATTGCCGCAGAGAAGGTGTTAAGATAATTATTTTCCGTATTAAACGACAGCCCCATTATATTATAGTGTACAAATGTTGGTAGGTAATTAAATAAAATATTTCTCATTTCCGGTCCATTTCCATCGGCGAGAGGCATAATTATATCATCCACGGGATCAAGGGTGTGGAGATATCTGCAATTACATCAGCATCAAATACTCCATCGGTCGCAAGTGACGCTCAAAGGCGTCTGCCATTTTGTCTTGACTGGACTCCGTTGAACTGGTGTGTTGCTTCTGGTTTATTTAATAGTTAGGATTATCTACCCTTCAAATTAATTAATTGTGTGCCATATTGAAAAATATTTCTGAACTTAAATATATTATATTAATGTTGTGTAGAGCGGGCTAGGATCTGGTTAATTGAATCCCACAATTTAATGAGTTAATTGATTTTTATTTAGAGTTATAATTTATTATTCATCGATTAAACAGAACATTTCATGGAGAATAATTGCTTGATTAGTTTTGGTATTTCAATCACTCTTTTAGTATTTTTCTATTATTCCGTTCAATCATAATCTGTGATGACTCCGTCGAATTGGTGTGTTGCTTCTGGTTTATTTAATAGATAGAATTATCTACCCTTCAACTTAATTGTGTGCCATATTGAAAAATATTTCTAGACTTAATATATTATATTAATGCTGTGGAGAGCGGGCTAGGATCTGGTTTAATTGAATCCCACTATTTAATGAGTTAGTTGATTTTTTATTTAGATTTATAATTTATTATTCATCGATCAAACAGAAAATTTCATGAACAATAATTGCTTGATTAGTCTTGGTATTTGAATTACTCTTTTAGTATTTTTCTATTCTTTCGTGCAATCATAATCTGTGATGACTCCGTTGAACTGGTGTGTTGCTTCTGGTTTATTTAATAGATAGGATTATCTACCCTTCAAATTATTTAATTCAGTGCCACATTGAAAATTATTTCTAAATTTAAATATATTATGTTAATGTTGTAGAGAGCGAGCTAGGATCTGGTTTAATTGAATCCCACTATTTAATGGTCTAAATGATTCTTTATTTAGAGTTATAATTTATTATTCATCGATTAAACAGAACATTAATGGGCAATAATTGCTTGATTTGATTTTGGTATTTGAATTGCTCTTTGAGTATTTTCCTATTATTCCGTTCAATTATAATCCGTGGTCAAAATTATTAACTTCTTATTAATACCTGTTATAAACATGATATTTTCTACTTTCCGGTGTTTCGTGCGTACGAGAGAGAGGGCGCCATGTACAGACGGCATCACGACACCGCTACACACGCGCTTCGTGTTGGGTCGACACTGCTCAGCTACTCTATACATTACGGCGCCATATACAGCTACTGCATCTTTGCGCTACTGCTCACGTGAGCTCTACGTGTTGCATCGCCACAGTTATACCTACATTATAATCGTCCGTTTAAGCGCATATCGGTTTCATTTAGAATTAAGGGTATTTTAGATTTAACATCTACCTACGACATAACTACGATATTCTAATATAATACATAATTATTGCTGGTTACATCGTCTTGATTGGCAATTCACTGCTATTCAATATCTTTATGCTCAATGTGATAAATAATGGCTGTGAGCAGTTCCTCCAATTACTTGACTTATTTGGATGCGACTCTTTGTTAATGAATCGCGCAGTAATTCAAGTAATTAATTATAAATCGTTGGTCCATCAATAGTATATTAGAAACTATGAATGCGTGATTCATTACGATGATTACAAACGGTATAACGTAACGTGTGCGTTATGAAGTTGAGACTCTTATGAAGTGATCCAGATTTAATATTGGCAACAAATTGATTGTGGTTCAAGAAACTTATTCTGAAACGTTTAAGTCTATATTACCCTACTGTCAATTAAAGCTATCTACATCAGATAACGGTACACATAAATTCACAGAAATTATTAAAATGCTAAATTGATTATTCTGCATTGGAATTGACCGCATTTAACACTAACGTTGTAGTTAATAGGATCCGCAATACATTCCTTTGATAATGTGATGCAGTACAGTTACTGTTGATTGTTGAAGGTATGGTCGTGGCGGTTTATAGTGTGTTCTTATGAGTCATCTAGTTTGTTAGGCGACCACGAGTTTCATGGTAGAACTGCGGTCTTTATTTGAGGTTCGCGCGAGATCCTTGAAAAGGGTGATTCGCACAACTTTAACTCGCGAAGTAGAATGCTTGCCCGGATCTATTCGGACAAGACATCTAATTAGCATCCGATCAGAAATCTGTATCTTTGTTTGCTAACATTTGTAGTTAAAGACCCCAATTATATATTTATAACCAAACTTTTATACCATATGGGCGAGACTATAAAGTGTGAAGCTTAACGATCTTACAGACTATTGACTAGGTTGTCTCATGCCTTCGGGCTGGGCTTGCTACCATGGAGCTTGAATAATACTGAGCATTGATGTGCAATTCTCAGTAGTATGGTCATACTTGGTCCGTTCTTGCGTAATACGGTTCCTGAATAGAAAGTCGTCGATGGGGTCGGGCATTACATTCCTTTGATAATGTGATTCAGGCTACTGATGATTGTTGAAGGTGTGATTATGCCCGGTTTATGGGGGTATTCTTACATGTCATCTAATTTGATAGGAGACTACGAGTTTCATGGTAGGACTGCGGTCTTTATTCGAGGTTTGTGCGAGATCCTTGAAAAGGGTGATTCGCACATTCTACACCGCGAAGTAGAATGCTTGCCCGGATCTATTCGGACAAGACATCTAATTAGCATCCGATCAGAAATCTGTACCTTTGTTTGCTAACATTTGTAGTTAAAGACCCCAATTATATATTTACAACCAAATTTTTATACTATATGGGCGAGATTGCAAGTGCGAAGCTTAACAATATTACAGACTATTGACTAAGTTGTCTCATGCCTTCGGGCTGGGCTTGCTACCATGGAGCTTGAATAATACTGTGCATTGATGTGCAATTCACAGTACTGTGGTCGAATGGGGTTCTGTTATAGGTAATGCGGATTCTGAATAAGACAGCTTGTCTCATAACATTATGGGAATCTTTAAGTCATACGACATACATACTAGAATATTATATCACGTTAATTATAATTGTAAAACATACTACCTACAAATATATTATATATATACATATGAACATCTTGAGAGGGATATTGTCACATTCTTATTCTTAGTCTCGGAATTTGTATCTTCGGATCTATTCCTAGCGTTTGGATATTCTTGGTATACTGACATACCTGAGGGTTTTGCATCGGCTTGCAGCTCTAAATACCCAATATGGTTTATATAGAATCGGTCCACGCTGAGGCTCTAGTCCAGACATTGCCCTTGATATGTATGGGTTTATTAACACTGTATAAAACATAATCGTCATCTATTTAATAAGTTAGTTTTAAGCGGTTTAGTAGTATACATATTCAAATGTGATATCACGTTAATTATAATTGTAAAACATACTACCTACAAATATATTATATACATACATATGAACATCTTGAGAGGGATATTGTCACATTCTTATTCTTAGTCTCGGAATTTGTATCTTCGGATCTATTCCTAGCGTTTGGATATTCTTAGTGTACTGACATACCTGAGGGTTTTGCATCGGTTTGCAGCTCTAAATACCCGATATGGTTTATATAGAATCGGTCCACGCTGAGGCTATCGTTCAGACATTGCCCTTAATATGTAAGTGTTTATAATAACGGCTTAGTATTAAGATTGTGTAGAATATTCAAATGGCTTGGATAATATTGTGGTTGTTGGAATATATTTCGGACATGGACTTTGTAACATTTCTCATACCTCAGAGGATTTGGGTTATTACTTATCATAATGTTGTCCAATTTACCACTAGATGATCATGCTATTATCAATATTTTATTATATTAATTTTTATTTTTTCGTGTGTGTGCAGGTTAACCTTTGGCGTCAGGTTTTTGTACCGTCATGTTTTCCTGACTTAGGTATTTGGCCCTAGCAATCATGACGGTGTATCTCATGAAGTCCTAACCAGACCAAATGAGATACATGCTTGTAGAGTCCTTAGATTTAATTGTAAAACTAATAAGAAATTTTAATTTAATAAATATTTTCTTTTTCCTCTCTATACCTTGTTTATTTTATACTTTTCCCTAAACTTTAGATTTCCCTATTACACAGCTTTATTGGAGCTTCATAGTTTTCACATTTTCAGTAATGAAGCTTATAGCCCATGTAGGATGTTACAAGCGATGCCACTGATCCTGCACGAAACGGCCGTCAAGATAGCCCCCCAACAGAGGGGGGAAACGATATTCAAGGCATAGGCGGTACCGTTAGCAACACAGATTCGTATACAATTCGTTTCGGAATCAGAGGTCACTGCAGTCGTCATTTAGAAACGATAGAAGCACTGACTATTAGAAGAATAGGTGTAGGATCGCAAGAAGTGTCCAGAAAATTAGTCGAACAATGTGAACATCTAACAAATGTCATTGACGAACTATGCTACGACACCGCGGTTCCAACCATCCTAATAGGACAGGATAATTGGCATCTAATCGTAACACGGCAAATTCTAAGCGGTAAACCTCACCTACCCGTCGCGAGTCTGACGAAGTTAGGATGGGTACTCCATGGGCCACATCGTAAAGGCGACGCGGCAATAAATTTCATAGGCCACGCACGGCCTAAGACCGCGGACGATCTCGCCGTCGAGCTTATGAAAAAGCATTTCGACATAGAGGCACTAGGCATAGAAAAAAAACTACCGCGTACCGATCCCGACCAGCGCGCGTTAGATTTATTAAAATTAACATGTCGAAAAATACCGGGTGAAAATAGATATAGGGCGGGACTATTATGGCGTACCGATGATGAAACTCTCCCGGATAACAGAGCTCACGCGTTACGACGACTTTACAGTCTAGAAAGAAAACTCGATCGCGATACAGCTCTGAAAACCGAGTATACGAAGCACATGAATAATCTGCTCGAGAAAGGTTACGCGGAGAAAATGGATTCGCCACCCCCACCCGAAGGAACCCGAACATGGTACTTAGCGCATTTTCCGACGTTTCATCCGCAGCGAGGAAAAATGAGGCTAGTATGGGACGCGGCGGCTACGGCATACGGGCGATCATTAAATAGCGCGCTGGTGGCCGGGCCCGATCTACTAGAATCACTCTTTGGCGTTATGGTGCGCTTCCGAGAAGGCAAAACCGCGGTAATAGCCGACGTAAAAGAAATGTTCTTGCAAATCGAAATAATGGAACAGGATCGGGATGCGTTACGTTTCGTTTGGAGGGGGGAGGACCGTTCAGCCCCACCTCAAGAATATAGAATGAAACGATTAATATTCGGTTCAGCGGCGTCACCTACAACGGCGCTATACGTCAAAAACGAAAACGCAAACGCACACAAAGACAAGTACCCGATAGCCGCGGAAAAAACCATAAAAAACACATACATGGACGACATGTTAGTAGCATTCGACATGGACGACCACGAAGTTAGGCGCGTTATAAACGAAATATACGAGTTAAACATGCTTGCGTCGTTCGAACTTCGCGGGTTCGCGTCAAACAACCCTGCGGTAATTTCTGACGTAGTAAGCTCCAAGGAAGAAACGTCAATTATCGGGGGGAGCGAAAGCGAAAGAACGTTAGGCTTAAAATGGAACCATAAACGAGATACACTCGGATTCCACGTCAACTTTCGCAATACGCCCGAAGACGTCCTAAATGGAGAAAAGTTACCTACAAAACGTCAAGTTACTAGCAGTGCAATGTCCATATTCGATCCGATAGGCTACGTAAGCCCAATTTCAGTGCTAGGTAAAGCACTCATGCAAGAGGTGTGGAGAACCGGTATAGATTGGGATACGACTATTCCTATCTCACTCGCACCCGCATGGCGGTCATTCGTCGATAACGTACAGCAACTAAAATATTTAGAAATACCGCGTCACGTACAGGCGTTCAATAGAGAAGCCGATATACATGTTTTTTGCAACGCGAGCGAAAAAATATACGCGGCAGCTATATATATAGTAAGTACCAGTCCAGAGGGACTACGTACTTCAGCGCTCGTAGCAGCGAAAGCACGAGTCGCACCGCTGAGAGTAATTAGCGTGCCACGAATGGAACTACAAAGCTGCGTACTCGCGACCAGGTTAGCCGAAACAATAGTCAAGGAATCGGATTACGTTATAAAGAATAGGTATTTTTGGGCCGATTCGAAAACCGCGTTAACATGGATCAGGTCAGACCCGCGTAGGTATAAAACGTTCGTAGCCCATAGAATAGCGGAAATTGAAAGCACAACCACTCCCGCCGACTGGCGATGGGTGCCGAGTGCGTTAAACGTAGCCGACGACGCGACTCGAGGCGTTCCCGCGCAATTCGGAACAAATCACCGATGGTTCATCGGGCCCGAGTTTATACGTCAAGAAGCAGCTAAGTGGCCGGTCGAAAAAACACTCGCCGGTACGGACGTTACCGGAGAGGAACGCGCGTTTAAAACTATATGTACGGGCGTCGCGAGTAAAAAAGATAAGTTCGATTATTTACCAGTCGTAAATAGGTTCTCTAAATTTTCAAAGTTAGTCCGAGCGACGGCTAGAGTTCTGATTGCCGCCGAGGCTTTTAAAGCCAAACCGCTATGCAAGAAAATAGAAACAGAAATGAACAAGGGGCATTTGAACTTGGCCAAAATCTTGTTAATACGACGAAGTCAACAAGAATCCTACGCTGAGGAAATCAAGTTGCTGGAGGCTGGGCGCGCACTACCAAGAAGGTCGGCATTACACAAAATTGCAGTTAAACTAGACAAGAATGGAGTTCTTATACTCGATGCTAGAATTGACAAGCAAGTCCACGTACCCGTCTTGCACGCCAAAGAAGGCTTCACGAAGCTCCTGATTCATCATTATCACGCTCTGTACAATCATGGCAACCACGCGACTGTGATCAACGAATTAAAGCAGAATTATTATATTATCGGACTGCGCGATAGTATTCGTTACTTAACGAATAAATGCCAATGGTGTCGGACCTATAAGGGAACTACTCTCAAGGTTCCTGTAGGCGACTTACCACCAGAAAGGCTCCAAGCGAATCAACCGCCGTTTACCGCAGCAGCGGTAGACCTCTTCGGACCTATGCACATCACAATAGGTCGCCGTAGAGAGAAAAGATGGGGCGTCCTGTACACGTGTCTTACCACCAGAGCCGTCCATTTAGAGCTTGCCGCCTCTCTTTCGGCATCCTCTATGATATTATCATTAAGAAGAATGATGGCACGGCGTGGTACACCCACCGTTCTCTACTCTGACAACGCCACCAATTTCTACGGAGCAGAACGAGAAATCGCCGAAGCAAAGGTGACTCTACCCGAATCCATGAGGCCATTCTTAATCAAGAAATCCATAATGTGGAAGAAGATTCCGCCAGGCAACCCTTCCGCCGGCGGTGCTTGGGAACGTCTCGTCGGTAGTGTCAAGTCAGCTCTGAAAACAACCCTCAAAGAACAAGCGCCCCATGAGGAAGTCCTGCACACTTTGTTGCTAGAAGCCGAAAACATAATTAATTCGCGACCACTCACACCAGTGAATCCCGATCTCGAAGACGAGGCCCTGACTCCGAATCACTTCCTTCTTGGACGATCAAGCGCCATGTCACCGCTGGGAGTGTTTACAGACAGCAATTTATCCCTATCTTCTTGGAAGACTGCGCAATCTCTCGCCGACCACTTTTGGAAACGCTGGCAGAAAGAATACCGACCAAGTTTACTCCCACGATCCAGCGCACACCAGAAAAGTCAAAAGCTACACGCAGGCGACATAGTGATAATAGCGGACGGTTCAATGCCACGAGTCTCCAGATTGATCCCTATATGCTCTCCGTTCAACGACGGTGCTGACGCACGTGGGGGAGAATTGTCGCATATAGCTTATAATATGTAAATAAACATCTGTCTTATGTCATTTATAGCTCATAACATGTAAATAAATGTCTGTCTTAGTATGTAATTCTTAAGCCTAAGACTTTAACTAGATATAAGATTGATTGTTCCCCAATTAAATTAATCCCATTCCTTTACTTTTTGTACAATATTTGTCCATTGTATATTTCATGTAATTCATTTAAATAAATACTATCACACTATACGCTATAACACCCAGAGCGCACGCGGCTTAAGATGCCCGCGACTTTGGGCGCTCGCGGATTATCGCGGAGTGGGGATAACTAATATATATACACGCGATCCGCGAGGGCTCAATTAATTCACGCATTCACGCTCACTTTATCAAGCGCTAATCACGCGCTCACTAACCAACTAACACTTAACCTACTGTAATGTTGTAATTGTAAACAAGTGTTTTTATTTAAACATTTCCCTAAATAAAGTCCCTGAGCCGAGGTAGCCGCGGTAGCTGAGTCATCGAGCATCACGACAGTCTTCGTCAAGAGAACGAGATACATCCACACCCCACAACACACTTAACACTTCACAAACTCGCAGTTAGATCGCAGTCTTCACTTTGATGTTAGCTCTTCGCTGTCTCGATAGAAACTACTCCCGGCCGGGTCATGCTGTGTATTTATACCAGCCACTCAAATCTACAAAGTACGAGAAGATTCGACTCTAGAAAGTTCCCGAGTTAGGTGCGCGAACATTCTAGAGTATCGCTGTCTCTTTCTACAGGTTTCTCTTTCACACCCGTCCAGAATGTTCTCTCTATAGCTGTCTCGTTCACATCTTTCCAGAACATTATTTCGTGCTGTCTCTATCTAATAGTGCTTTCTCTTTCACTCCTATGGGAAATTTAGCTATATACCGATTTGTACTTGAGAGGCCCAAAAGGGATCCTGAAAACGCCTGAAAACGGGTTTTCAGGTTATTGCGCCATCCGATAGAGGGTATCCTGAAACAGCCTGAAAACATGTTTCAGGCGCCTGAAAACGACGGTATCTGGGGTGAATATTTGATTTTGTAGTATGTGAAAGAGGACCTTCTGAAACGGCCTGAAAACGCATTTCAGCCTGCTGAAAACGCTTCTAACGTGTCTAAAATCATATTTGTAGTTTTTATCACGCCACCGGCGTAACAATATGTTCCAAAATTTTCATACCAAGTTTCCGTTACGCGACGCTTGTAGTAAGTCCATACAGAAGACGTGACGTAATATTTTTTTGGGGGCTTTTTTTCAATCTAGATTGAATCAGCTCGTGATTTTAATTCAAATGAACCCATGCACGTCCAGTTTTGGAAGAATATCGTTTAAAAAAAACGTACAGTACTTGTACATTCGTATTGAAAATATGTGTACATTGTTATACTTATTGTGTATTGTGTGCTACAATTGTAAATTTACTGTTTCTGCAATAGGGAGCGTCTATAGGCTACAGATACCGCTTACCATCGAAAGAGCCGTGCGTTTGTTTGCTACCAACATAAAATGTGGGGCAGGAACTTTAATAAATCTAATCTTTAATAAATCAGCAGTAAACAAGTACTTTTTTGCGAAGCAAAATTACAATTGTCACAAAAAACACGACAATTGTAGCGAAATTTCGACATAAATTAAGCCGAACCTCATGTCAAGATTTAATGAAAATTGTACTAAACCTTGCGACAATTGTCACGGATTCCGGAAAATAAAAAGTAGTTTATTAACGATATAATAACGTTATTAGTAATAATTTAATGTTGGTGGCAAACAAGCACATGGACCCTCCGATAGCAAGCGGTAGCCGTAGCCTTACAATTGTCACACTTGTAATTATGGTGAAATATGCCACTGGTGACACTTCAATCCCTTAGTCGACTCTTACGACACCCGCAGGAGGAGTTGGGGTGGTGACAAATGTATTCTTACTGCCGTCACCACATGGCACAATATTTGATAAAAGATTGATGATGGGCAGCAGCGTCATCATAGTGGACACATTACTGCGATCGCCAATCCGCTTGCCCAGCGTGGCGATTATGGGCATGTACTTACCTCCTAATGCGTCTCTACGCATAGTTAATAGGAGAGGCCTACGTCCAGCAGTGGACTATCATAGGCTGATGATGCCACTGGTGTAGCCAAGAATACCAGTCTACAATGGTATACGAGATTCGTACGAAAAGTCACGTGCCAATTTCCATTCCATACAATATTATAATCACGTGACTTATCGCTTATCCAGTCAAAAACAAAATAAGGTGTACACAAAAATGTTAAAAAATATATCCCAATGCACTCTAATTCTGTGTAATAAGAACGTCGTGCCATATTTATGAGCGGATAGCTTTCGATACTTATTTTTGCACTTGACTGTACACGATTGCAGACTGGCATCTTAGTTAGACCTGCTTCACAATTGTATAGATTTTTATGAACTCGATTGTACTTAAAAAATAGCACACATCACATCATCAGCCTATATATTCTTATAAATGAATGCTCAGTGACGACAGTGACACTTCAAGCCCTTAGTCGACTCTTACGACACCCACGTGAAGAGTTGGGTGGTGACAAAATGTGTGCTTACTGCCGTCACCACGCCGCAAATACAATATAGATATTTTGCGAGCGTGATGGGGACTTTTGGACCTGGCGTGGCGCAGCAGGGTGTTTAATATAGTTTTAGTTTGTTATTTTAAGTTTGTGTTTATTGTATTGTATATTAAAATTATTTGGCTTTATTTTTGTATTGCAAATAAAAGAGATAAGATATACACTCGCGGTCAATGAATACGGGTCAGGTGGATTTTTTCATAGAAAATACTGGAAACATGCTGATTACAAATATTTATATTATATTTATATTATATTTATAATACAAGTGAAACCGTTTTTAACATCAGATTGTATCGAAATTTCCCTGAAGTTTTCACCCGATCCAAAAAACACGAAACTTTATCGTCTGACGACTCCGTCTACGGATAAAAATAGCAACCCATGATTAAAAAACTAGTATCACAATACATTTTAGGTGGTTTTCATAAACGGTCTACATTTTTGTCTCTACAAACCGATCTAACGTCAATTTTAAAGTTTTTTCGGATTTATTTATGAAAGGTAAATTCCAATACAACCTGATTTAAAAATAGATTTCACCTACACTATAAATATTTTGAAAAAATATTTGAAATCTGCATGTTTGCATTATTTTCTATGATAAAAACCACCTGACCCGTATTCATTGACTGAGTGTGTAGTTATTATTATGTGGAATTCTGGATATGAATCTTAACGTTACCTATTTTCTGTTTTATCGGACTATTTCTAAATAAAGTTTTCTTCAACAAAATTCCCCAATGCATAGAAAGTTGTAGAGCGTCGTAGCCGGCGGCGTAGTGGGGCTACGGAGCTACGCCGTAGGCGGCTACGAATGTTGCCTGGCACTTATCGAGGTGCCGATGTTCTGTGAGATATATCGAAGTGCATGTGCATACTCGTACATAGTATACTAGCGTTATACACGGTGCTCGTGAGCATTCCGAAAGATTTTAATGCTGAATTCCTCAGCATATTTAGAGTATTTAATTTTTATAAAATTTCCTGGAATCGGCTTGGTTCCAGAGATAATTAACCTTTTTTCAAAATAAGTTTTTCGACGTAACTCGTCATAAAACTTCTGTTTGATTACAATGCTACCACAATGTATTCTTATATTACCACGCCTTTTGCCTGACAATCATAAAATAAGAATAGACTTGACGAAAAAACCTGTCCCTAAAAAACATTTAAAAAATTAATTTTAACAAATTGTTGTTATGATAAAAAGTATTGAAAATGTTAAAAAGTATTCTAAAAATATTTTTTTTTCTAATTTGACATTAGGTCTCATAATATTTTTTGTTTATTTTAATGTCTTGAATGCATAGTTAAAATCTTTTGCAATGCTCGCGAGCACCGTGTATTAAAATTTAAACTTTGGCGATGATCACTCATATTTTAACGACATACGGGACTTGATCACGTAAACAAATTTGCCCTGCCTGCGACCACGGGTGTAACGTCATGTCCGAAACGTCAGTATCCTGACATTAAACGTAAGTTTACATGATTAAGTCCCGTTATACTAAATAGTATAACGGTAAAACCTAGTACAGGATTTCGAAGTAACTTGAATCCTAGCGTTATACGTTATTTTATAAATATTAGATATCACGTACCAAAGGAAATGTACTGGGGCGTTTTCACAAACCGTTGTTGAAATCACCGTGTTATTTAATTTGGTCAAGATTAGGCTTATTCGACTCAGAATCACAAGCTCATTCGACTTTGTTAGGAGAAAAAATATGTCCCATAATTTTCATGCAGTTTTCATTCCTTCCATTACGCTACCGCCTTTGAACATCTATGAAAAAACGGTATCGTAATGGAAAAAACATTTTCGGACATTTTTTTTTCTCCTACTAGAATCGAAAGAGCTCGTGATCCTGAGTAGAACAAGACCAAACTTGTCCGAATCAAATAACATTTGTGAAAACGCCCACTGAAAGTTTTTTAATTCTCGAATTTAACTCAGGATATCAAATGCATAATGCCTTCAACATGCTCTGGGACTAGGCCGACTTGATGTCCCATGATATTTTTTCCTGAACTTTATGCAGCGAATTAATTTACGTTTCAAGTCTCATAATGGCAGAAATTTCTCAAGTAACCGTTAATAATGGTGGCCTGTTATTTCCAATGCATCAAGTTATCGTTTCAGACCAGCGTTTGTGAGCTCTTTCGCCAAACAGCTTTTACTTGTTATGCTATTGTAGACTTTCTGCAATCATGTATTTACGATTAGCGATAAGTCACTCACACACTCACTCCGTTGACTAAGCAACCCGAAGTGGATCGTGGCGACGACACGAGTTGGCGGCAACGCGCCCGGTTTTGTGCGATCTCCTCCCAGTTTTCCGCGTCCAGGGCGCGTAGGTCCTTCTCTACCTCGTCCTTCCACCGGTACGTGGCTCCGGGTACCGTTTAAGTAGGCTCTCTTTACTGCCCTGTCATCTGGCATTCTTGTGATATGTCCGAGCCAACGGAGTCTTGCAGATTTAACCTAACCCGATAATGTTTGACTCTGAAACAATATCTTCCAGTTCTTAATTCTTGCGGATTCTCCAACTGCCATCTTGCCTCTGCGTTGGCCCCAAGATTTTTCGGAAGACTTATATTTATAACTAAACGGTACTTTTTTTAACAGCCTATTTGGTGTCCCACTGCTGGGCAAAAACCTCCCTCTCTTCCTCCAATCGTCTCTATCAATGGCCAGTTCCCTCCACCTCACGTCGTACGCGTTCATGTCGTCCCGCTATCTCCTCTTTGGTCTACCTCTGCTATAAACTTTATCTCTCTTGAGTTGGTCCCTCATTACTGAGGATCATGATCACTAAATGGTTTTTGCATGATAATCTGTCTCAATCGGCCCCGGTCCATCGTAGCCCTCACCGCCTGGTAAAATTTGCTTGAGAAAGTTGCTACTTTGACCTGGTCAGTGGTCAGGCCATCTGGTTGGTGAACGACCACGGGCTCGTTTGCCTTCAATGCCCCCAACGACGACCACTTTTTCCAGACTCTTGTCTCCTCTTCGCATGATGTGGCCAAAGTGTTAGAGTATGCGACGTAAACAGATGAGATGACAGATAGTCGGGTTTTGATGTTTATACTTAAGTATTTAATTTATTATGTATCTTTGAGCGAATGAAGATATGTTTTGAGATGAAGCTGAAGATCCTTAACGTACGAGGGCTGTAAATGCTATTTTTCCTTTAGGAATAACATCACAGCACTAAACACCGACTCAATCCCACTCTAGGGAAATCAAAACCAACTTCCAACATTTCTCAAAACGTCATAACTCTCACACATCCTTCTTATATTCAACCTTAAGTGAGAGTAACAAGGTTTATTTTATTTGTAGTGTGTATCGCTTGTGACGTTTAAATTCATTAATTTTGTATTGGCGTGAAACGAGTGATGTGTTGACGTGGTCGTGGCGGGATTACATTTTAATTATTAATAGGCTATGCGGGTTAACAAAGTTTTTCTGTCATAAGTTATATACCACGTAACTATACAGGGTGGAAAGGGACGACGTTCCTTCCCGCTACCGACCGAGGCTACCAACCATTACGATGAACTTTCAGTATGGGACCAACATCGAAATATTAAAAAGAAAAAATAACCCCTCATACAAAGTGAGTAATAAGTTAGAGTTCAATAGTATGGAAAAGTAAATTTTCCATGTACGCTTTCTATGTTGGTCCCATACTGAAAGTTCATCGTAATGGTTGGTGGTAATCCGTAGCGGGAAGTAACGTCGTCCCTTTCCACCCTGTATAGTTACATCCCAAAAGCGCCCAACTATACAGTTTTACATTTTTTAACTCCACTAACAACTAGCAACTAAATTTATAAGTTAGTTTTATTTAATGTAAGTGGAAACCAAAGCGTAAATACAAAACTTTATGAGTATGACTTAGAACGGGATATTTACTTAAAAGGAAAGATAAAAGGAAAAACTCAGCGTGACCGAACCCAGTCCAGTAGGTACACGCAAGTGCAAAACTATATTGAAAGAATCCTCTTTTAATTAATATATAGTACGACGTTCTTATTACACATAATTAAAGTGCACTGGAACATATTTTTGAGCATTTTATATACACTATATTTTGCCTTTGACTGTAAGTACTCTATTTTTTTACTACTAAATGATGGAAGACACATGCTGCATATGATATTCAGCTCATTTGTTGTACTCAAACGTCAGAAAAGCACAGATAATTTTGATATCTATCACGCGCTTGCAAAGTTTACATAAAAATCGAAGGCAATATAAAATTGAGCCGCCATCTTTGTTATATATCTCCCACGGCGCTTACAGAATATTAAACCGTATCGGCGTGATGATGTTTTTCTTCAATAACGCCGCCTGCGCCGGTTGTTTGGATGACGGCATGCAGCATTCCGCAATCATGTATTCACGCATCATCAGCCTATATTGTTGTTGTTGTTTTTCTGGCCATTTTTTCCGCAACTCGACATCATACGTGCTTATTTTGCGTAGGCCCAACGCTGGCCCGTTGTTGGGGACTTCACATACACCTTTGAATTTCTTCGCAGGTGTATGCAGGTTTCCGCACGATGTTTTCCTTCACCGTAAAGCACTTGTGAATATTAAATAATATTTCGTACATAAGTTTTTAATAAACTCATTGGTACGAGCCGGGGATCGAACTCACGACCGCTGCGTAGCAGCTGTGCGTTTTTACCGCTAGGCCACAAGCGCTATATTACTCCACTGCTGAACAACGGCTTCTCGACGCTTTAGGAGGTAAATGCCCATAATTGTCACGCTGGGCAAGCGGATCAGCGATTGAAGTAGTGTGTCCACTATGATGATGCTGCTATCCATCATCAATCTTCGATAAATAAATGGTAAGTTGCAGTTCAATCCCTTGGCCGACTCTTACAACACCCACGGGAAGAGTTGGGGTGGTGTCAAATGTATTCCTAATGCCGTCACCACGTGGCTAAAAAAAGTATTAAAGTGTTAAGTAATCAAGTATTTTGTGTATTAAAATCTTAGGGACCATAGACCAAAATGAAATAAAACGTGCCTTTAGTGTCCGAGCAAACTTCACTAACTAACTACCTTCACTACTAACTCACTTCGTATAAATTAAATACAGTGTTACTTCAAGTAGTCTGCAGCGCTACAGCAAACTCTAAAATCCGCAATTTTCTAGGATTTGTCTCTATCACTCTAAAGACAATAATGTGACGGTTATATAAAGTTATAGACACGTCATCATCATAATCATCAGCCTATGATAGTCCACTGCTGGACGTAAGCCTCTCCTATTAACTACTCAACTGTTGAGAGGGACCTAAAGGCCCGAGACATCTCGCCAATGACAACCCGGGATAGAAGGTCCTGGCGCCGCTGCACAAGGAGGCCTGACCCCAGATGAACTGGGATTAAGGGCAAGGACAAGATAAACGCATTAGGAGGTAAATTCCTATAATTGCCACGCTGGGCGAGCGGATTGGAGATCGCAGTAATGTGTCCACTATGATGACACTGCTGTCAATCATCAATCTTTTATCAAATAGTGGTCAGTGACATTTCAATCCCTTAGTCGACTCTTACGACACCCGCAGGAGGAGTTGGGATGGTGACAAATATATTCTTACTGCTGTCACCACACGGCTGATAGGCACGTAAATATACTTTATTATTAATGTACTAACATACAAAATAATTTGTAACTGATGTTAACAGTTTAGTAGATTTGCCCATCTGAATTCTGGTGATCCCCAAAAACAATATCACCAGAAAAACCAAACAACCTTGCATCCTAAACGTAAATTACTTATCCCATCTATAAAAAGCCAAACGTATCAAATAAAAAGGTAAAAATCAATCCCGTATTTGCAAACAATAAACCCTCTTACCTAATTAAAGTACACATATTATATTCAAATAAGCGTATTGAATTCCCTGACCCGGGGTTGTTTTTCAACCCTCGGGTTTGAAATTAATCGGATTAATAGTCTTGGCTCCCTTCCGATTGAAACCGTGCCCGCACGGGGTCGCCGTGGTGTCAATAAGAGGAGATAGCGATTTAGTTTTTTTGACTTTAGACAATTTAGATGTGAGTCTTCATATGCATGCCATTAGGCTTCCAGGCTGTGCGGGGCTTCTATTTCCGCTATAAGGGATAAAAGATACCTAACGAACCATCCGGGTTAAGGTAGGGGGGGTTCAGATTATTTCTTTTTTAATGCTGCGGGCTTCGCCTCCCGGGCCCCCTAGTGGGGAGCTTCGCCCCCGCCTCCCCTTTTTTGCTTTTATAAGTATGAGGATGCGTAAACAATTGATTAAAAATACTTAAGTAGTTATAGACTACGCTATTTACTCCGCCCTAGCCTCGAAACCTAACCAATCCACGTCGGTTTTACCCTGGTTTATTACTTGAACATTTTTTTGTCCATTCACCCTGTTGTTCAAATGTTTTTTTTTTTTTTTTTTTTTTATGTTGGCACAACAAAGTGGCTCCACTCCACCTGATCGTAAGTGAAAAGTAGAGCCCAAATCGCGACGGCAACGAACAGGAGACAATCAGTAACCTGTTAGTTGCCACCGCCTTGCTGGCCCGCTAGATGCTTCTTCACGCTTCGTTTAAAGGGTCCCAACTTATAGGTATGCGGAAAAACATGTGCCGGTAAAGAATTCCACTTTTTTATAGTTCGGCATATGAAGGAATTGCCGAAATGTTTTGTATGTTGTTATTAAAATGCCTTTTTGAATGAAATTTCGGACATGATAAAAGTAGGCGTAGTGAAAATTGACAGTTCGAGTAGTAGTGAAAATAATATTTATTACAATAAACATTAGGATTATTATGCTTTAGGTCATTTGACGTTCGAGTAAGGAATATTAGAATAAATTATGGTGTAGGTATTTTAAACGTGTATGCGCAAATAGTACATTGTGTATTTAGGGCGGTAAGTAAGAATTTGCGAACGAGTGTGAAAGTAAAGCCCAAGCCGAAGGCGCGAGTTCATAATTCTTGTACCGCCCGTGGTACACACAATGTTTTTCATCACACCTGTGATGCAAAAAAGTAAATAAAACAATATATTTTCACAAAACTACTCTAAAATGGTCTAAATCAGGGATGACTTAATTTCATCATTTTCACAAAAGAAATCTCGGCGCGGCGCGCGGCGTGCTGCGGACCGCGCTAGTGCGACGTAATGTTGTATGAAAATCCTTAACGGCATAACTAGGACGTAATGACGCACCTACGGCGCGCATCACCGCAGCGTATTGGCGCACTTACCGAACAGGTGTGATGAAAATAAAGTAGGCTAAACAAGTAGTATGTCATGTAATATTATGCCAAATATTCTCGGCCAAAAAATTTGAGGACAATCGACGTTATGCGACACGACAGGCACCCTTTTTTACGCACTAGTACCTACAAGAAGTGGTTCATTTCTTGTCAGGTCAAAACTTCGGAAGGCCATCTGTTCAGAAAAATGTCATACGAAACACGCGCGAAAAGGAAATTTGAAATTCGTGTCGATTTAATACACTCCCTTCGGTTGTGTTTTAATTTATCGACTCTCGTTTCGAACTTCATTTGCACTTGTTTCGTAATGTACTAGTACCCATCTGGGAGAAGGTCGCAGAACAACGAACAGAGTGGCGCAAGTGTATTATGGAGGGTCGAAAATTTGTGATGAGTCATGGTTTGCTGCACTCGCTGATAAGCGACAGAAACGACGCCAAGGTGCTTCGGCACCCATTTCCGCAAACTTTCAGAGAGCAAAATACATGCTACACATGACATGAATTGTAACATCCTACATCACTGCATTTTTGCAAATAAATGTATTTGATTTGATTTGATTTGCCATAGACGCCAAGGCCATGATGATGATGAATGTACCCATGTACTCGAAAATAAATAACTGTGCTCACGTAGTCCCACAAATATAATCTTTGTAATGTCTTTAGAGACTCCTGAGTACGTATCGTCCGTTGAAGAGTCGGTCGCTCGCCGCCCTTCCAGCGCTACCTCTTATGAAATGCACCATATTATATTAATTCAAATGGCATCAGATCCGCGGCTAACGAGGTGCGACGCTGCACACAAACAAACACACACACACACATACACAATATTGATGATATTACAGCTTCAGCATATTGGTTATGGCTTAAAACATCAAATTTATATGAAAAATACAGTTTATTATACATCGGATCACATACAAAGAGGAGACTCGCAAACGGACTGACCGACTTAATAATGTAAAACACAGGGTAGATAGATCTAGAGGTCTTTCATATTATTTTAATAAAATAAAATAGAATAAGGTCATCCGTGGTATTTAATTATAGTCATAAAAAGACAGTAATGTCTTTTCGATAATGATTTAATCATTATTACCAGTCTATAATATATAATAGGCAAGTTAGCACAATACTGAATCGGGACCCTTTTTGTGGCATTCACGGCTTACTGATAAGTCGAATGGTCGTCAAAATACTGTCTCTTGTATGTATAACAAAGTAGGTGTAATATACATAGAAGATAAATAAGAACTTTACTTGCTATAGTTCAAAATCAGGGAAAAATGTTGAAGAGACTTTTCTACCGCCACAGGTTTTAGACTGTACAAGTATTATTACATGTTTTTGCAGGAGACCTCTATCTTCTCTCTACTCTACCCCCACTAATGAGGGTAGTTGAACTAATGAACACAGAGTCACTAACACCTAATGATATTCACACACTAAAGTCGCGTCTCATAATATGTATACATTTCTGAACGTACGTCGACGGCACAAAGATCAAAATGGCTGACGTATATTTGGAGCCAACTTCTCGACACTGCACTTTAAACTGCACTTTGAACAATGCACTTAGAATTTAAATTAGCTTGACTTTTGTTTAGAGTTAGAGATGTATGCTTTTGTTGGTGCTTATGGTAAATAAGTAATGTGGACTGACTGATACGTTTTTAGTACAGGTGGTGCCTTTTTTACGCGCTAGTGCGAGAAGTGGCTCATTTTACGTCAAGTTCTATCGGTCCTATCCTATAAAACATCGGAGGGCCATCTGTACTAAAAATCGTCGTACGAGACACGTGCAAAAAAGAAATTCGTAACTCGTGTCGATTTAAAACACTCCCTTCGGTCGTGTTTTAAAACTTTACCACTAGTTTTGAATTTCATGTTTTTCGCACTTATATCATAATGTACGATTTCAGTACAGTCGGGTGTTTTGTATGCACAAGTGCGAGAAGTAGTTTATTTTTCGTTAGGTCGAAACTAAGGGTCATCTGTTTTAAAAAATGTCGTACGATACACGTGAGAAAAGGAAATTCGTAACTCGTGTCGATTTAAAACTCTCTTCGGTCGTATTTTAATTTATCTCCAACCGTTCCGGACTTCATTTTTTCGTACTTGTGTCGTAATGAAATGTATAATAGTTTAACAATTTATAAACAAATGCGGCACCAGCGCAAGTAAATTGATCTAACTAAAGACCGAAGAGCTGGCTACTTCATCGCACAGCGTATCAGCATTGCGATGCCGCGAGGAAATACCGCTGGCAAAAAAAGTAAATGATTTCATGTTTATTAACAGATTTTGGAATTTAGGCTTCTCATTTATTGAGTAAATAAGTTTAATGTATGACGATATCATCAATTGGCATGTTAAAATTACCTTCATATTTACTGGTACACGCAATTAGTGAAAGCAAATATCGGCTAAATTACAACATTAGAATGTTCGTGCTAGTTTCTGCTGTCACAAACAATATGTTTGATATTTACTTAATAAATATGTTGCTACGTCTATTATAAATTTGCTATAATATTAGCCGTGTGGTGACGGCAATAATAATACATTTGTCGCCACCCCAGCTCCTCCTGCGGGTGTCGTAAGAGTCGACTAAGGGATTGAAGTGTCATCATATCATAGTGGACACATTACTGCGATCGCCAATCCGCTTTCTCAGCGTGGCGATTATGGGTATTTTCCTCCTAATGCGTTTTTACGCATAGCTAAAAGGAGAGGCCTGCGTCCAGCAATGGATTATCATAGACTGATGATGATGATGATTCCGTTTGAACTTAGAAAACCCTTAGCTATAACGGCGACAAACGATAAAGTAGGACAGCAGTATTACCTTCGTGTGTTCCGAAGGGTTTTTAAATTCAAACGAAGTTTACTGTACACTGAAAAAAATATTTAACTGAACTACTTTGGCTATTTCATCATTAACCATAATTCGGTATGGCGTTACTAAAGTTAATTTCTATTAACAAACAGGTTTGCGTATTAAAAACCAAACGGATAATGTTATTCTAAGTTGGGCTATTCGTAAATAAATGCTTGTATACGTCTTACATTAAAACAGTAAACAAATTCAAGTGTTCACATGTAAATAAACCGCTTGGTCTAATTTAAGAGTAAGCATTGACAATATGCAACAAAAACCAAGTCCTAGCTTCTAACAAAGACGATGTTATTATCCATAACATAAAATTGTTTAGATTTAACTCAACAATGATTTGCTATTATAATACATAGTTTTGTTACATATAACCAGTTTTGTCTAGTAGAGTAAAACCAAATACGGGTTTGCTATTCTAGCAGACCATTCGCTTTATCTAACCAAATAAAATACAATGTGTAACCAAACGTACTTCATTATATAGACAATACTTAGCATAGAAATAACCAAACGCTTTTTTTGCGTTGCGTATGACATATGTATGTCAAGTTACTTGAATATTCCAAAATGGAAGTTGTACCTCCACCAGCAGACACCCTTGGAGACTACCTTCGGGAATGGGGATTAGAAGGTTACATAAGGACATTTCAAAACATGTCATGTCTTTGTAAACCAAATAATTTTAATTTCTTCATTTTCCTTGTAATCAAAGAGACTCTGAAGCTAATGTATCAAGCAAAATAATGGAATTACTCGTAAAATAATTTAGAAAAATAAATTGGTTTACAAAGATACTCTGTGCAATGAAAACCTATAAAGTGATGCAAAAAGTACTGTTGCTCGCGATTGTATTATTGATTGATTGATTATTTTGATTACTATACCGTTCTTATAAATTACTATGAATGTTTCTATTATTTGAATGTTTCTATTATTACAATTAATAAAGTTAATTAAAATGCTCGTTTAGTGTTACTTATTTTTGGGTAATCATCGATGTGGCTTATACACCCTACTTGTAGTTAAATGAGTTGTAAATAGGGCTCACTGCCTGTATAAATTCCAGTACGTCTCATCACCCAGGGGATAAGAAAGGTGACGATGAGACGTACTGGATTTTATACAGGCAGTGAGCCCTATTTACAACTCATTTGATATTTGTCTGTATATGAACCACGTATTTTTGTCATGTATATATAACCTATTCATTTGGTTAGAAGTAGGCAAACTATTTGGTCAAAATAATTTAAACATTTGGCTGTATATGAACAACGTATTTTTGTCGTGTATAACCTATTCGTTTGGTTACATGCAGGCAAATAATTTGGTTAAATATAATGAAACAAATTGCTTAAAATAATACTCTAAATTGGTTATAGGTAACAAAAAAGTTATGTTAAACATTACTGAGCCAGTTGGTTTAGGCGTAGCAGAAAATTTGATTAAAGTAAGTTGTGAATTCAGTAAGATTTTGACAAACAGTAAATTTGTTATCAACATACAGCACGTCTACAATAACTGAATTGTAAACTAAATATAACTGAACTTATGGTTATATACAACAGACAGTTTTCACACGATATAACTAATATTGTTTAGCAATACGCAACATCAATTGTTTAGTAGAAAATTAACCGAACTGATTTTGGTAAGATATTGCCTTACTTCGCTCGTCACTTTTTTTAAGTTACTGGTTGACGAAAGTTCGGTTACCATTAACAAATTATTTTTTTCAGTGTAAGAATGCCGTTTACACAAAAGATCTCAATGGGTCGAAGTGTATCCGTAAGGGCCCCACCAATAAGACTGTAAGAATGTATTTATTAATGTAATAAAGTGACGAAGTTTGTATTTTACTCGATATCTTCGAGAATCGTGAACTGATTTTCAATTTGTTTTTAATCTAACGGGTTAAATCCCGAGATGGTCCCGCTGGCCCCAAGTCGGGGTCTGATGATGGGATCTCGGATAAATCGATTGAAGTTGCTTTTATTTTTAACCGACTTCAAAAAAAGGAGGAGGTTCTCAATTCGACTTTTTTTTTTGTTGTATGTATGTTACCCGATATCTCCGAGAATCGTGAACCGATTTGCAATTTTTTTTGTAATCGTACGTGTATAACCCCGAGATGGTCCCGTTGGCATCAAGTTGGGGTCTGATGACGGGATCTTGGAGAAATCGAGGGATCTCTTCAAATGTTATAGGTACATGTGTGGCGCTTTTGGTTTCATTCATTTACAAGAATTTGCATTCAGAAAGTAGGATTTCATGATAGGAAACCAATGATGTTTCCACAAATCGGGGATCTTGGAGAAATCGGTTGAAGTCGGGTTTTCTAATTTTTAATTTTGTGAATTTTTAATTTGGTGGTGATAAATTGGTAATTATACTTTCTAGATACTTTTCTGCCCTCCGGCAAACAGCACATTACCGAACGCTGCGCTAAACTAAGTTGCCGCCTGCCGGCTCCGTTAAGCAGAAAAATAGTATATACACCTCGGCCGTTAAATGGGAAAGCCTCGGATCACATGTTTACTTTGTCGGCCTCGGCTTGGCGTTACACGTCATCCGAGACATTTCCCACTTAAACGACCTTGGCATGTAATCTACTAATGTTCTATATCTGTAAAAGCCACTACAGATTTAAATAAAGGTCGGCACACACTCAAACTCGAAGTTTTTACCGTACCCTCCTATCTACCCTTACATCTGCATCGCGGTCGTATAAAACTTACAAAGTAATATAAGTTAGGGGTTTATCGAGTACTCGCCGATTGTCATGTAAATGTTCCGTAACTCACCTTATCCTGTTAGATAAGATGCCTTTAATATTGCCTTGATGTTCAAAGGGTAGTGAAGATTAGGTTAAAGTAACTTTTTACGTTCGATGCAACATTGTTGATATAACGACGCTTATCATGAACAACGCTGCATCTTTAGACAATATCTTGTCATAATTTGAACTCTAACAATGAAGCACTAGAATTCAAATTGCAAGGGCGTACTATTTTGGAATACAGCGTTGTTCATGATAAGCGTCGATAAGTTTGGCATACAAAATGTCAAGATCGAATAGGTACAAAATAAAACCGGTTTTAACCTTCAAGAAACTCTTTCTCGTTCTAAAGTCTAAACTAAAACATGCATTATTAAATAATTATGAAATTTTCATAATCACGCACGTTTAGGACACAATTTTCGTTTTCATCGCCAATTTAAAATCTTAAACATTGAGTTTATATACATTTTCAGTTAAGATTACTTATTTATTCATATTAACGTAAAAGTATATCTGTGTTGTGTCAAAAACGTAAAATGTTACACAAAATCAGTAATAGTTGTTTACTTTTTTTGTTGTCTACTGCTGAGTGGTATACTGGTACTGGTCATTCGAATTGATTTAATTTTACCGAACTTACAGTGCATCTATTAACTTCAATTCTATGTATGTAAGATTGTCTCTGAATATGTGTGTAAATAATAAACATCTTGAGTTGAGACATCTTACACAAGTTGACTTAGTCCCACGGTAAGCTCAATTAAGGCTTGTGATGTGGGTACCAAACGACGATATAATATAATATATAAATAGGTACATATAGATACTTAAATATGTACATACACAGCCACGACTAAGGAACAAATGTTTGTGATAAATAAATACGCAATAATTGCCCTCGCCGGGATTTATACCCGGAACCTCCAGCTTCGTAGGCAGGGTCACTACCAACTAGGCTACGGAGGCTGACAAGTGTGTAGGTACTTTGTTCAAATCCCACAAACAGTTATAGGTTAAATAAGCTTAAATAAAGTTATTTCGCCCACCCCATCGAGATTGGAAAACTTTGCCCCCAAATCGTATTCCAGCAAACAAATGTAAGTTTTATATTCACTTTCATCGTAATTTAGTATGACCTTATTTCTCCACCCAATAGTCGTACCATGACTTTGCAAGTATCGGTAACGTTCGGTTTTACTCGACAAGTAAAGCAGGATATCTCGCTCGCTCCAATATGTTAGAGCGAGCGCGATAGAATGTATTACGTATCGAGTAAAAGATAACGTATACTGTAGGTACTTTCCGTGTGTTTAGCCGTGTGGTGACGGCAGTAAGAATACATTTGTCACCACCCCAACTCCTGTGGGTGTCGTAAGAGTCGACAAAGGGATTGAAATTATTTAATAAAATATTGGTGATGGGCAGCAGCGTTATCATAGTGGAAACATTACTACGTTCGCCAATCCGCTTGCTCAGCGTAGCGATTATGGGCATTAATCTCCTAATGCGTCTATACGCATAGTTAATAGGAGAGGGTGGCACACTGTTTCATAGACAGAAGTTTCATATAATTTCGTTTCACAGAAATTTGTTCATATATTATTTGGATCATATACTTTCTGTTCAATAT